>CAAKHB010002743.1:132600-155587 GCA_901007665.1 Aeoliscus strigatus
CACCACCACACACACACACACACACACACACACACACACACACACACACCCTACTACGTCAGGGAAGTGATGTACAATGATGTTGCACAATGACGGTGTGACACTACGCGTTCGTCTCCTCCAGAGCTGGTGGTCTTTGAAGAAGGCGCTAACTTTAATTAGCACCTCTTAGCATCCATTAGCAGCTCGCGCTGTGACGGGCAGCTGTCAATCACAAACACGTCGCGTGCGAGTCGGCGAGCGCGACAAGAACCGTCTGAAAACGTCAAATCGGCTCGTTTCATTTCACAGCAGCGTTTTTTAAAAAACGGTCGCGGTCAGAGGAGGAATTAGCTGATAAGTTCACCAACTCACTGGCATGTTAATCCGCAGACTTCTCCTCTTCTTGGGCATTTTCTTGGAGCTCTCCTTGCCGGATTCCATCACCGTGCTTCCCATGTCCCCCCCCCGCTCACCCCACCACCGGCAGGCGGCCACACGTTCGCTAACCGAACCGAACCGAACCGAGCCGAGCCGAGCCGAACGGAACGGGCCAGTCGTGGCTGCTGAACCTCGTCCACTTCTCTCCGGTTCTTCCTCTTCTACTCACGACAGCATCAGGAAGTAGACGCAGCCCCGGACGGAGGCAGGACCCGCTCCGACGAATCACGTTCACCGCCGAATGTTTACAGGTGTTTACGTCGTTTCTCCCCCTCGTTTTTCTTTTTCTTTTTTCTTTTTTTAAATCAGTGTTCGTTGTCTTCTGCCTCTGGGAACTGATCCACAAAGCAGGTTTAGAAACCCAGATTTGTTCATCCGGTCATGAGGAAACTACAGTATTTGACTAATTTCACTAACTCACTTCAAACTTTTACTAAAACTGTTTTCTGGAGCAAATAGACAGAAAACAATGTTTTAAATAAATTATTGTTATATATAATAATTATAATGATATATAACTAAATTAAATGACAACATGTCCTCTAACGTCCTCCGTTGAATGAATCATTTTATTTTAATTGCCGGATTTCACATTCATAACTTCTAAATTCTCCAAGTTCCTCTGGTACCTTTATATTTGAATTTAAGAAAATCTGCCCCAAATAATGATCTGAAACCCCAAAATATACTATATTTCATTCATCATTGCAAACGTTTAAGTATAGTTTTTCTTTGCATTCAACTGCCTCTTACATCGTAATGAGGACTGAGGATGGACACAAATGTCTGAGTCACATATGAACTCATGTGAGAACAATGACATTTAAAAAAAAAAAGTAAATCGGACAGTTTTAGACCTAAATGGCTCAATGTGATAATATATTTTAAATCACACAAATGCATAAAGTCCTTTAGAAAGTAATAAATACAAAACTACTCTTAGTTTTGGTAGACTGGCCTTTGACCATGTTGTGCTCTTTGAATTATTTAGTATAATCTTGTAATACCACCTTGTACCATAGGAGGCGACAATGGGTCAGACAGGACAGGTCCAGTCATTGCTACTCCTCCTCACTGGCCAAAGGAATGTCTCATATTCTTATATTACTGTCTTCTTTTAAATGTAGATAAACTAATTTCTAATCTTATGTATTTTTATTCAAAAATAGCCAACTCACAACACATGCTAACATGTAAAATAGTTTATTTTTGTAAATGTCTAAATTCAATTCCACAAACTCCAAACCTCATAGTCTGTACACTTCAAAAGGCATTTTGAAAAAAAAAACAAAAAAAAAGAAGAAAAAGAAAATCTGACTACTTTACACGATCAAGAAAATGTAGCACAAACACACTGGCAGGATGATGTAATATCATACAAGAGAAGAAAAATATCCAAGAAACAATTTTGTTACAACCATTCATTGAGAAAATATATACAATTGAGTCTTCGGAAAGTTAAAAAAATACATGCCATATACATTACAAGTTCTTCGACTGTCTCCAAAATTTTACAGTCAAACTTGAAATTGTGCACACGGAAACTCCCCTGTTTCTAAGCATGTGACTGTGAAGTGTCAGTATAAGAAATATTTCTGATTAAGGAGAATGCCATTTCTATCCAAAAGGTAGAACCCATGGTTTTCGACTGAGAAGTTGCCCGTACGATTCGTTCTGTCACACACACTGGTTCGTCGAACTCACAACATCAGCAAACATTTGAACCTCATTTTTAAAAGCAATGTAAAAACAGAAAACAGGTAAATATACGTCTGTGTTCCTATCTGTGTTAAAAAGTTAAAAAGTTGTTTTTTGGGTTTTAAAACCTAATTCACAGTTCTTTAAAATCAAACCTGATTAACAGCAAACAGATCGGAACGATCTCTCACTATTCAAAGTTTTTATTTTTTTATTTTTGTTTTTTTTTCCTCCTTGTTTCTGTAACTGATGACTCGTTACAACAAAATATTTTTTGAGTGGTCAAAGTATGTGTAAGTCACAAAACACTACGCTACAATACCTTACTTTTACAACAAAAATACTTTTGTGAATTATTGTGGTTATATTACAAATTCTGTACAGAATAGTCATAATATATACTCTCAAACGGAAATAACGGCCATCTTAAATAAATTTCCATGACAAACAGAACAAAACAATAAAAACACCCAACATCAAGAAGGTTAAGGTAGTATTTGGTCGGTTATTCCTATAGTTTTCTTTATGTACATTTATACAAAAGTAACAGCATGTCTTCTTCACTCTTCAAAAACATTAGCAGTCTAAGCCTTCTTCAACTCAGTCTCATCATTTGGAGAATAAAATTCATTCACTCAGTAATAAATACAAAACCTCTCGAATTCCACACAAATCACATGACAGAGACCTAAGATAAAACTGACTCATGGAATCAAGTATTTTAAAAGTTTTTCGTGTGTGTGTTTTCTTTTTTTCTTTTTTTTCCTTTTTTAGTGCAAGTTAATGTTTCCCTTCGCAGTATTCGTTGCTGTACATTCCTCATTCAGTGATGTCTACATTTAGTCATACGGCGTTACAGAAACAGTATGACACAAAAGGGCCTGCCCTTAGTAAGCAGTAAGGCCACACCCTGCACAGTGCTTTCTCATTCGCTGGTGGATTCTGCACCCCAACATACACACACACACACACGCACACACAACAGACACTGACATATGGCACAAAGTCACTTCCTGCTACAGTTACATCACCCATCCATCCACCCATCCACCATCCATCCATCCATCCATCCACCATCCACCATCCATCCATCCACGTCTCATGGTGAAGAACAGAGCGCTCCATGGGGTTCAGGCTCATTCGTTCACTGTGAGATCACAGCATCCACCACCTACAAGCAAGGAATGCATTTAGGTTTGTCGTCGTCTTTTGCTCAGTTGATCCACTTCCTGCATTCGGGAGCGGCGCAGTGGCAGGCAATCTTCTGTCGACCCGCTGCGCTGTCGAACTGGTGGTCGAAACACAGCTGGAGGGTAAGAGAGTGAGTAAATCAGAGAGAATGAGACAACAGAATGTGATGGCACACACACAGGACAGACGCCAACCTCCTCTCCCTTTTCTACTCTGCGAATGCAGCTGATGATGATCTTGTAGCCTCTCTCAAACGTTACCACCTCAGCAACACAGTTTGGGGCGCAGGAGTGATTGATGTATCTGAGGAGGGAAAAACATCCACATTTGTACGCACAACTGAAAGTGAACAGCGACACTAATATCATTTGTATACTGAGCTCAAAACGTGTCTGAATCTAATGACTGTTGACACCCAGGTGTTGGGGAAAGATGAGGAGAAGAGCTGAGTTCGCTGGTGGGTTATTGTGCTGTTTCACTTTATGAAACGTCGCACTGCACCCGTTGCTGTGTGCTGTAGGACACATGTGTGGGTCACGTGTGTGGGTCACGTGTGTGGGTCACGTGCGTGGTATGCTGTGGGTTCCTTTGACGCAGCAGGTGTGAGTGTACCTGGCCAGCCCTCCAGTTCGAGTTGCGTCGACCACGTGTTCGCTGTCGATGCGGAACATGAACACGGCTCGGTTCTGTGAAGAAAAGGGGTGGGGGTTAGTTTTATAAAAAGTAACTGTCCACTGTGCAGGACTTTAAGAACATAAAGCACACACACCTGAGACCTGTAGACCTTCTCCTTCCTGATGGCGACCTCGTTCCGGAGGATGGTTCCGTTGTACTCAATCACCATCGTTTGTTTTTCAATGTCCCGGGCAGCAAACAGCCCCAGACCCTGAGAAAGGATTTCAGTCAGCTCACAGCAGACAGAAGACCAGCAAGGACTGACAGAGGAAGGCTGACTACTCACCTGGATGCGCGAGCGGGCCAGGTACACGTTGGCTCTCCACTCACTCTTCATCCAGCGGTACTGAGAAGACCTGGGGTGCACTACTGGAGGCTTGCTGTGGGGGGCAGCACTGTCTCCTTGGGCCACGTTCTGGTTGGACCTGGCGGTGCCTCCAGAAACAGCCTGAGCCTGGGGTCTGTGCAGTGGGAGGGGACTGGTTTACCAACAGTGTTCTACCATGTTCTCAACCACAGCGACCATCGATGACACTCTACTACGTTTGTGTGACTGTGGACGTATGAACCCTTCTGGTTGAGAAATTGTTTTGCTGATTCTGCGTTGCAGAGAACTTCCGTTTCAGATGGAAATGTGTTTTTTTTGTACTCCTCTGTGATGTTTCCTTTCTTCTGTTTCTCGTCAATGATTGAATTGAATTGAATTTTTTTTTTAATGATCATGCTCGATCCTCTAAGTCTTATTGAACATCACGCTCACTCACTCACCTGATCACCAGTGACGTGTGGCTGCAGCTGCTTCTCGGCTGGGCCCGGGCGCTGCCAGCTGGATTGAACACCAGGGGCAACTCCACCAGAGGGTTGCGTCCATATCGGAATGAGTACCTGTCACAGGCCGTCACTCCAGGGAGCTGGGAAACAATAAACACCATGAGATTTATGCTTTCTACCGCAGTCTGACGGACACCAATTCACAAACCGATTCGGTGATCTTGGCCACGGCCGGGACGGTGAGTCCGAACAGGTCCTCCCCCTTCAGGTAGACGGGGAAGAGCTTCAGCGTGCCTGACTCTGTTCTTCTGTCAGCGACAGGACCCAGGACCTTATCCCACACTCCTAAACACCACCGCAGCAGAGCAGAGGACCGTGACAAACCTGTACACAGACAAACAGCCGGCGCAGAGCTCCGGTGCCCGTACCTTTGACAGACGTGTCAGTCAGGACCACGTCCTCGTAGCCCTGTTCCACCACTCTGATGCTGAAGTCCGGATGTCCGTCGTTGTCCTCCACAGAGCACACGTAACGGCAACGGCGGTTGCCGTGGCGCATGCTCCAGTAGATGCGGCAGGCCTCGTAGCCGACGGGGAAGATGGCCGTAGGTGAGTGGAAGGCAGCCATCTGCTGGGGGGTGAGCTGGCCCATGGCGTGCAGCACCAGGCTGCCCACGCGGAAGGTGTAGCCCAGCTCCGGCTGCTGCACGGCCGTCGCGATCTGACGCATCTCGTCCCGCTGGACGTAGACGCGCCGGAAGACGGCGAAGCAGCGCAGCTCGTGCTCCAGTGCGTGTCCGGCCGTGCCGCGCGGCCGGTGGGCGTGGCAGAGCATGGTCTTGTCCTTGAAGAAGGTGCACTGAGCTTGCAGCGCGCAGGTGAAGTGGTAGACGTTGGTGCAGCGCAGCCGGTGGCAGCCGCTCGTGGCGCCCGTCTGCTGGCAGTAGACGCAGCGCACCGTTTGCCCGCGACGCAGCGCCAGCTCCACGTTGATGAGGGCGCCGGCCTGCGTCTCGTAGACCTCCGTGGACCACAGGGCACAGTTGAGGTGCACCCACACGTCCAGGTCCAGATTGAGAAGCCTTGCGGGACCGTCGGTGATGCCGTCTCCGAACTGGTGGCAGAAACAGCAGCGCCTGTGGTCCCGCAGCGAACCAGGGGGGCGGAGGGACGCCCCGAGCTTCTTGAGCAGGTCGTCGATCTTATCCTCGTCTGGGAGTTGGGAGTTGGTTCTTGGGACCACGATCTGGACGGTCCACTTCCTCCAGCGGAGACCTTTCTGTCTCTTCACCTGGTGCCAGCCGTCATGGGACCTCGGCCGGGCTTTCAGCTTCACCGTCACTTTGATGGCGTCGGACTTGGTGTCCGGCTTGGTGTCGCCAGACGCCGGGAAGGGTATGGGAGGGGTTGAAGGGGGAGACTGCTTGGGCTGAAGCTGGGCCAGGCAGTGGACATCCATTGAGGACATGTTGTTGTTGTACTGGTGCTGCGCTTTAGAGAAGCTCTCTGATTGGCTGGAGGCCGGCAGGAGGCTCAGCGATTCCTGAAGAGAGGAGATGGGAGAAGACACCAGAACGTCGTGATGAGCCAGGATTTACCGTGTATCGCTGCGGCGTTCCTGCATTGTTACACTGTGGCACCAACCTTGGTGTCGACAGCTGATCTGGACTGAGGAGGTGACGAACAGTAGAGAAGGAAGCAACTCTGACTGCAGAAAACCAGCTCCTCCTTCAAACGGCCTTCAGATTCCTAATGAGAAATCAGTCAGAGTCATTTAGAAACTGAATGAGGAACGAGATGTTAAATCAAAGCCCGACCATCAAAAACACGCTGAAATAACCTGATATCCTCAAGACGATAAGCAGAACTCTACATCTGCTAATTGAAGACAGGACTGAAAAAAATCAGAGGAAACAAGCTTTGGCACACTGCGTGTGCGTGTGTGTGTGTGTGTGTGTGTGCACGGCTGAACATGGCATCCCATACGTCATAAATAATGATAAATAAAATCCTACTTAAATTAACAATTAAAAAACAAGCCTATAATATAATAATAAAATAACTAATACAAATAAATAATATTAGAATATTAGTGTGAGTATAACAAAGTAATAATAAAATTAAATCTAGAACACATGTATAACACCACCTGATACTACAAAGTGGGATAAACCAGTTTAATCCACATTCACCTGTGGGTGTTATATGTTCAGATACATATAAATATGTGTATGCAGGTAATGAAAAAAAGGATCTGGATCAAATTTGAGGAATCAGTACAATTAGCTCCTTGTTTCATACATTACTAGTATGTCTCTTTAACTTTTGTAAATGTAATTACGTAATTAAGTTACATTGAGAAAATATCACCTCACATTTTTTACAGTAGAAATGTGCGTTTTCCACTCTCTGCTGTGTGACATTCCACACCCCCAGTCAGTCCTCCAGTGAAAGAAGTGGATGTACCTTCATGTGTGCAGGGAGGTCTTTGATGGATTTCAGCACTCCAGTTCCCAGAACCACCACCTTACAGTGGCAGCACCACTGAGGTTTACATCCAGGGCTGCTGGGCGTCTTCTGGTCGGGTCCTCGAGGTACAGCGGAGCCTGAAGCAGCATGAAGCAGGATGGTTGGAAACACAGGAACATGCAACGCTGGTACAGTAGAATAATCCAGTGTGTGTGTTATATCCCCCCACCTGGGTTGTGGGGGTGGAAGCGGAAATGATGCTGTTGCATCATCCCCTGTGCTCCACCAGGCCTGATCATCTGCCCCGGCCGACCATGAAGGCCTCCATTGTCTCCCTGTCCATGGAAGAGCATGGGAGGGCGAAGCTCCATGGCATGGGGGCCATGGGGGCCCATCCGAGAACCGAGCATAGACAGGGGGCCCCTGTCTGGGGTGCTGCTGACCTCATAGCTGCTGGGGATCTTTACACACAGCAGGTCTGATATGGCCGCCACCACACCGGTGATGTTCTGAGACGAAGAGGACGAGAAGGGACTGAGTCACGAGATAACGCACACACACAAATCATAGCTGAAGAGAAGAATGACAAGAAGTGTGACGTTTATAGTCGTGGCTAACGGTCGATTAAATGTTCTACTATGCTGTGAATAAATGAATGAAAGTGTCTCTACTAGTTGATTGTTGTGACATGTCATTGTTATGAACTGATGCTTCTCGTTAATAGTCAGTTTGATCTTCTGTCTTCTTCAGACCTTTGCTTGATTGCTGGATTGTTCCAGAACATTCACAGTGGTCAATGCACATTCAAACCCACAGCTCACTTAATATTTTATGGTTTTGTATTTATCTGTGGTGTTTTAAATGGTATCTATAACATCAAACCACTGCTGTGTATCACCATAAGACATAATAATAATAATAATAATAATCCTGATCATACCTCTGCTGCAGCCGGTCTCAATGTGATAGCTACAGAAACTAGTCCTTGTTTGGAATCAGCAGACATGGGGCTGAAGGGGGATCCAAAGAACATGGCAGAGGGCTCTGTCTTGATGTCTTGTAATTTGATTTGAGATGCTGGAGAGAAGAATAAACAATGTTCAGATGAGGTGTAGTTTTGCCTGTAATTTAGAAGGACAGACACTCTGGAGTATAACACAGATATGAATATGTGTGTGTGTGTGTGTGTGTGTACCTTTGCCATCAGACGCAGGAAGCATGGGGAGGACAGGAGACAAACAGGGGGATGTGGGCTCCTGCTTCACCAGCGACAGGTCTGGATAGCGGCTGATTTCCATCCCGACGACGCTCTCAGGAGATGAGGATGGAACAAAGCTGTCAGGCGTGTCCCGTTCCTTGCAAAGCTCCTGTCCTCTGTTGCTGTCATCACATTGCAGGGAGAAAACAAATCGAAAACAAAATGAAACACCACTGACAGCAGCGTGCAGTAAACACACCATCAGCAGACAAATGCCTTTACCTCAGCTCCTCCTGGTTGTTGTGTGGGGGAGTGGGAAGGGAGGCTGGAACATCCACAGTTTTGGGTCCCTGAGCTATGGCGCGGGCCAGCAGATCCTCCTCCGTCCGAAACGGGACATGTAGCGGCTTGGGTACGAGGCCTTTGGACACTGGATACAAGACAAGAGCGTTGTCAATATGTGCTCGTCTTCCTTCGACATTCCGGAGGGATGGTGATCTTACTCATGGCAGCGGCTTTGCTGGCCAGCTCTTCTGTTGTTGCAAACCCGTTGATCATTTTCTGTCGGTTCACAGGGGGGGGCGTCGGAGGGAGGGAGGCCGGCGGCGTTGGCGGGTTGCTCAGGTTACTCTGCTATAGGAACCAAGTTCAAGTCAGTGTCCGAGACACATTAAGATGGACCAATGCGTCTACGTTCATTTAATAGCGCCACCTTTAGGACAGTTCTATTTTCTCTTCAAGAGCTGAGAATGTCATGTGACACAAATTGTCCAATCACGATGGCGTCTGCAGAGGTCCACATGACCATCACGTGTCTTTACAGTTCTGGAGAGGTAACATCAAGCTATGCTGCACCCTAAGCTGCAACATGTACTCAACTCAATTTGATTGCATTTACAGAGCACCTTAAAAGCAACCACAGATAACCAAAGTAGTGTGCATTAACAGCAAAACAAACTCAGATAAGAAAAAATAGAATATCAAAAGTCTCAAACTACAGTGGTATGCCACATAGGTACGTCGTTGCCCAGTCAGCAGGTCTCACCTTGTAGGCGAGCTGGGAGTAGTAGTCTGAGACTCCGTCCAGTGAGGCGCTGCCGAAGGTACCTGACAGCAGGTTGTCTCCATTGATCTGACCACTGCCGTACGGAGCAAAATGGGCAAAGTTGACCCCGATGAGTGGCTCCATGAGGGGCAGCAGGGAGAGCTGCTGTAAAAACCACAGAACCAGAGCGTAGAATCATCACATACTGTAGATTGAATTAATACAGGCTAATACGACAGACACTGCAGCAATCCATGTGATGTACAACTAACAGCTCCCCACTGTGCCGCTTCACCGATCCTGAACACAGGTGCACCACAGGGATGTGTGCCCAGCCCCACTTCCTGTTCACACCCAAGAACTGCTCCAACGTCAGCCTTAAATCTGCTGATGACACGAGCATCCTGGGCCTCATCACCAACAACTAGGAGAACTGCCGACAGAGAGGAAGTCAAAGCGCGGCGCAGCTAACTAACAATATAAGTGATAGTGATCCACTGGAGATCGCAGGGGCGAAGACATCTGCATCGGCAGCTTCAGACTCCTCTGATTATGTGGGTCACGTGATAGTGGAGAGAAGACAGAAATCCCCTTCGCTCTGCTGCAGGAAGCTGGTTAATCTTTACCATAATGACAACTCAGCTGTGAAGTGAAACTTTCTCGGCGTTCAGGAATCCCTGGACATTTTTCTGATAGCGCGTAATTAAAAACAAAACGTTTTTTATTACTTACATTTTAAATTCCAGTTGTTTTTGTTTAATCTTTCATCATTTTGACCTGGTTCCTCAAGTCAACAACATTCAAATGCATTGTTGACTCAAATAATCCAGATAGAATCTGATATAATAATGATGTAATAACGTATTTCACTGGACTAGATTATCCGGAACTTTGCCCACGTAGCTGGATCTGTTTCAGAGGAGATCAGAGCCGCACACTGCTTCATAAATTACCACAGGTGAGCTGAATTGCCATGGTCAGAATGTAAAAAAGAATACAGATGCAAAGCAATGCATACACACTATTCAAATTGAATGATAACAATTTGTTCAATTCACCCGTTTGCAGCGGTTCACTGCTGCACTGAGCTGAACTGTGAAACAAACAAATCATGAACGTCCCCTCACAGTAACAACTTCCAAGATCTGGCTGCTCAACAGGCATTTGACAAGTACGTAATTACAGTCCCATGCTCGTGATTCATGAAATGTGTGTGCGTGCGAGTGCAATCGGTTTTCCTCTGCCAGTAATTAACAGCGGACAACAGAGCAGACACAGTGTGACCTTCTCTGGGAGCTGCAGGTGACGCTGCGTTGAACCCGGCAGCTTTACCTGTTTGATCTGGTTCATGACGCTGTCAGTGCCAGAGTGCATCAGCTGCCTCTCATCCCCGTCCTTCTTCCTTTTCTTGTAGCGAGAGGGAAGTTTCTCTCCTCCTTTAGGGGTTCTCTTGTTGCGTCCCTTCTTCTTCTCTTGTTCAGGGACAAGAGGTCCAGGGAAGTCAGAGGTGCCATCAGAGTACGCCTGCAGAGAGAAAAAAGAATAGATTCCCGTTAAAGTACTTCTAAATATGTAAGTAGAATTAGGAGGCTTTTAAACAATGGTGACTCATTTCACATCATAGCTATGACTCAGACCAAATGAATCAGTTGACTATGCGTCGGTATCAGGGCTATTTGAGAAAAATCTGCAATAAGAACACAACCACATTACACCCAAAGAACTTCTATTCCCACTGAATGCACAAATATTTAAAAACATGCTTCTAATAAACTGACAGGTCAAATATTAGCAAGCATACAAAATGACTGTTTCATTCATTAACTATTTGAACGCGGGAACAGGAGTCTAACATGAGCAGACACGAGACGGTGTAGTCGGCAGCGAGCTGAAGGTACCAACACTACTGTGTGCTTGCATGTGTATTTGAGATGCTCCTTCACACCCATACTTATCTCCAGTTAGACACTTTAAGTTTAAAAGCAAAGATTTCTTTGAACCCACTTCTTAAAACACAATTATAGGTTTACTTTTCATGAGGCTTGCTTCATTTTTCTATTTCATCTTACGCTTTTTACTTTTTAAAATACTAATTTTAATTGTCTGTTTTACTTGCTCATGCACTTTCCCAGCATTTCCACTACACAGTTCCAGTTTGACTCCCTTCAACTTGGCTCTACTTGTTTTTTTTTTGTGTTTCCACTGGTGACAGAATCAGGGTCCTGGTAGCTAGTACTTTTTTGAGGTACCACTTCCAAGTCCCAAGCCAGGTGGGCTGGTACTAAACATGTGATAACAATTGCCGGCCTCTGTTTGGTCACTACAGACAGAGGGCTGTTGGGAGTCTACCAGCGATAGTGATTTAGTTTTGATTCGTCGTCATTCTCATTGAACCTGTCTGATGTGTTAAACACACACTGTGGTCTTTTAAAGAACTGTTAGAAGAACTGGACGGAGCCGGATGGAGATTGACAGAGAGAGATTAACATCGAAAGTGACATAGAGCAGAGAGGCGTTCCATGTCAGCGATCGCATCCTGCTCCGTCTCTTTTCTCTCTGTCTGCTACAAAAATCCACAGTCTTCACCATCTCCTCCATGTTCCACATTGTTTATGTCACGGTAAAAAACGCTATAGCGGCAGCTTGGGACAGCTGTGCAGTGATGTCAGCACCCACATCAAAGTGGTACTGAATTGGCAAGGAAAAGCGCCTGAATGGAACCAAACCAAGTAGAACAGAGCTGGATCTTTGTAGTGGAAAAGCACCGTGTGATGCCACCGCCCTGTTCCCCATCACTTCAATTGTGGTTTTCTGTTTGTTTGCTAGCTTGTTTTCCTATTGTCCTCATTTCCAGCTTTCATGTGTTCTGCAGTCTTTCATTTGTACTTTGTAATCCTCCAATTAAAAAAAGCTCTATAAATACAGTTTAGCATTAGTTTGGCGTGAGACTGACCCCGGTGCTGTCCATGGAGCTTTGCCTGAGCAGGGCTTTGCAGTCAGCAGGCTCCTCCTCCTCGGAGCGCAGGCTGTCCTCTGACCTCTGCTGGGAAAACCCCAGTGGAGTGGAGCTCTTGTTCTTCAGAAGGTGTTTCAGTAGTTCATTTCCAGCTTCACCCTTGCTTGGACTTTGACCCGCAGGGAAGGGAGACACGCCCCCTTTACTGCCCTCCTCCTTAACAGAGCTCACGTCGGAGCCCATCGACCCGTCTCTGGGCCCGTGACACTCGCTGGCATCAGTCTGCTCCAGCTTTATGTTGTTGAGGATCCTGTCGTGCTCCTGAGCCAGAGCCCTTGCTGCATCTGAAGAGAGACCTGTCTGACCCCCAGACAGCTGCTTCTCCAGTTCAGAGTGACTCGGGGTGGAACATCCCAACAAGGGGGACCTGGACAGGTCCTGGTCTCCAAAGAGGTGGGTGTTTCTGGTCGGAGTCGAAGAGGTGTCTGAAACACACGGTGTCAGAGGGGCCGTAAGGTCAGAGTGTGGAGTTGAAGGTGTCTTGACAGAATCTGCATCGTCGTCCTTCTTCTTTTTACGGTTCCTCTTCTTCTTCCCCTTTTCGTCTGGGATGATGTTGGAGTACAGCTGGATTAAAGACTGACCCGAGCCTGGAAAGTTTGAAGGAAGCGGTGTCGCTGAGTCGCCCCCAAACGGTGGACATTCTCCTGGCATCGGGAGCATCATTCCTGGTCCGCTGAACTGACGGGGTCTGGGCTGACCGTGGGGGAAGCCGGGAGTCTGATGGAGCTGATCAGGCCCCAATCCAGAGCTCATGTCTGGGGGCACCATGCCATTGCCCATCATGGCCCTGCGTTCACCTTGCATATATGGCCCAGCTGCTGAGCCCATGTTTTGCTGCTGGGGGAACATCGGTCCGAGCTGCTGCTGCTGCTGCTGCACCGGAGGCCTCTGCGGCTGCATGAACTCCTGTGGCAGCTCAGAGTTAAAAAATGGCATCTGAGTTAGCGGTGCCACGTTCCCATCAGGCCCCATCATGCCTTGCTGCTCCATTTCCATTCGGTGTTTCAATGCTCTCTGGCGTTCCACTTCCTGCATAAGCTGGACCCGCTGTCTCTCCTGCTGCTCCCGAAGCCGCTCCCTCCTCTCGCGCTCCTGGAAGCCCTCGCTAAATGGATTGTTGTCATCAAACTTCACACCACCTGCCTGCATGGGCTTCACGGCGCCCGGCGGAGCGGGTGGTGCTTGGAGCTCCACCGGCATTTGGGAGTGCTGAGGGATGTTACCCATGGACATCTGATGGGGCTGATTGGCCACAGGAACCTGGGGAGGCATTCCCGGTCCACCCATTGCCATGGGCGCTCCAGGGAGCCAGCCGGGTGGTGGATTGGGCATACGTGGTGGTGCGTTTGGTTGGCCAGAATGAAGCGGCATCTGCATCACGGGGTTCATTGGAGGTGGAACCATTGGCGGTCCACTGGGTACCATGACGGCCGAGCCGGGCATCGGGTGCATCCCAGGCATTATGGGTGTCATGTTGTTTTGTTGGTGCTTGACTCTGTACTCTTCTATGAGCTCAGCATGTTCCTTCTGCTGCTTACGGATCTGAGAGAGAAGTACACAGGATTGTCAATTATTATACAGCTACTATGTTCTACAGTACAGTGAAACCACATGTTATTTTTTGTGTCTGATGGCACAGATCCAGTCCAGTTCATGTCCATCAAAGCAAATAAACAATATGCTTGTGCAAATAAAATAGGTATATTTTCCGTCTCAGTGTGGGCAGCCCTTACTCCCACAGACTGTCAATCAATACTTTTAACTGTACTGGTTGTGCTCTGGGCGCCGTTTTGGTGAAAAAGGGTTTACAGAGACTTGACAGGCTGAGCGTTTACCTGCTCGAGCTGTTTCTGCACTACACCCTGCTGCTCTGTGACATGTTTGAGCTGCTCAGCGTCCTCCTCTGGGAATTCTCTGCCTGCCTTCTTAGCCGTTCTTTGCTTGGCAGACAGAGCCTTTTTTGATTTCCTGTGAGCGCCGATCTTCTCTTCCAGAAACTTCTGCTGCATTTGAAGTAGTTGCTGGGTCTCCTGAAGCCACTCCTCATACTGAGCCCTCTGAGCATTGTCTGAGAAGAGAAAGATGCTTCTTTTTTAGCAAGCTTCATGGCAAAAAAAAAACATTTAAATATGCCCAAGCAGGTTAAACACTTAAAAACAAACATTTTCAGAGAACTTACTGACAAAACCAGGTCCAAAGTTTGGGGGATTCAGTCTTGTTACTTGGGTCAATTTTCCATCCTGATAGCAAACAAATAGACGAGGACACATTATTAGGGTGCGTGTGTGTGCGTGTGTATTTGAGTACAGTTACAGATATGGAAACAAGATCTCAGTCAGATCTCAGGTTTGTCATAATGACAAACATGTGGTGATCCGGTTCATTCCACCTCTCATCCTCTCCAGAGTGTCTACCTGCTATCAGTACCACTCCTTGGACTATGACCAACAGAAACCACAACTACCTGTCTCTGAATTATGTCTCTTGTCTGCAGATTCAAAAGCAGATAATATTGGTTCTATTACCTGTCCGACAACCTGTGGAGGAAGTGATGTGTTTTCAGGACAGGGTGGCACAGGAACAGCAGGAAATCTGTGACAACAAAGGGTACATCAGCAACAGTTTGTATCCACAGCACAATATGGAGGCAGCTCGATTACTGATTACAGTGGAATATGTAGGAATGCTGAGAGTATGTGTGAGACAACGTGTTACCTGTTCATAACCATGGGGGCCATTCCCATGTTGTTCTGAACCATGACTTTATTGATGCCTTTCAATGCAACCATCTTTGCTTTCATGATCGGGTCAGTGATTGCATCGAAATCTGACAATGACAAAATAGTTTTCAGTCTGATGTCTTCCTCTTAAGCATAAAGCACTGCGCATATGAAGAAAGAAGGAATTACCAATGTTGGGGAAGAAGGAGTCGCTGGAGCGCTGTCGTATCATGGCCTGCATCTGCCGCTGCTGCTGCTGCTCCTGCCTCTCCTGGTCCAGGAGGTCCTGCAGGAGGAGAGGCTGCTCCTCCAGCAGAAGGGGACGATGCTGCTGGCCATGTTGCCCCATTGCCTGGTTCATCGCTGCCTGCTGAGCCTGGCTCAGACCAGTCGGGTCCACTCGAGGGGCCAGCCCCACCTGGTGGTCTGCATCAAAGCCCGTCACAGAAGCCTCACCAGCAGCGGGGGCATCAGGCATCGTTTGATTCATTGCTAGTCCGGAGGGATGCTGAGTGTCAGTGACTTGGTTCTGCTGGGGCAGTATGCCGGCGCCCTGATTGACAGATTCAACCATTGTACTTAATGACTGCTCTTCCGGCTGCTGCTTAATCAGTAAACTGGACAGAACAGGGGTGGAGTCAGAGAGCACTCCCTGCTGATTTGAAGTTGAGGCATTTCCAGCAACCTGCTGGTCTGCCATCTCAGGGGGATTCTGACAATCTTTGACCTCTGTTTTAATTTCCTGCCCGGCTGCCAATGAAGTCGAGTCCTGACTCCCTGAAGCTTCCAGTTTCACTTCCGCTGACGATGGCTCCCCCGTGGCATTTGCCTTTGAGAGTGTCGATTCTGAGCAGGACGAGGCATCGGTTCCACCAGCACTCACGTTTTTCCCAACATCATTTGAGTTAATCTCTGTGGTATCTGTGTTGTCATCGATAGGATCGCTAAGATCCAGCTCCTCATTGAACATGTCTTTTTTGATGTCGTCTAGGTCTGGATCTGTATACGCAATTATATCAAATTTCCCCGATGTTAGGAAGTCATCCAGGTGTAGGTCGTTGGTCTCAAGATCTAAGTCTTTGCCATCTTCAGGGTCCAAATTAAGGTTTTCCAAGTCAGCATCTACCAAATCTTTAACCTCCACGTCTTCAAGGTCTTTTACTGCCGATTCCTCTGCATCCAGTTTTTCTTCCACAGCTTCACTGGTGGCCACGGCGACGGCCTGCGTCTGCCCAGCAGGGGTTGCTGTCAGGATCATTGATGCAACCATGGTCTGGCTCTCATTTGAAGCTGGTTGACTCATGGATCTCATCAGAGGAGATTGTTTGAGCACGTTGTTTCCTAATATTTGGGATTGATGATGAAGATTGTCCATGCTAACAGAGAGCTGTGCAGGACCCGTCTGACTGACCATGGGGTCCATCATCCTGGGCCCTTGATTTAATGGACATCTTGGATCAGGGGCCCCTTGAAAGCCCACTGGTCTTTGCGGTTGCATGTTGGGATCCATGTTGCACCCCGGTAACGCTCCAGGGGGGAACGCCACCCGCGGCCGGTTTTCCGTGGCTCTGTGTCGCAGCTCAATGAAAGGCTGACCCATGATGTTGTGCTGCTGCATGGGCACACCGCGAGGTGGAAAGTGCTGGGGCAGCCCCATGGGGTTCCCCCCCATAGGCTTTACTATTTCAGCAGACATGGAGCGTCGCATCTGAGGAGGAACATCCTGCATTGTGTGCTGCCCCCGGGGAAAGATGTCCTGGGCTGAATGAGGTCCAAGAGCACCAGGTGGGAATGTAAACCTGAAGGAGACAACAACTGTTTCACTGAGAGGGACGGCACTCACATACACACACACACACATATATATATATATATAATACAAGCATTCATATTCATCCATTCATTTTCTGCCACTTAATCCAGTTACGGGTCACGGGTGTGCTGGAGCCTATCCCAGCTGTCAACGGGCGAAAGGTGGGGTACACCCTGGACAAGTCGCCAGCTCATCGCAGGGCCACAAGCATTCATATCTGAAACACAAAATAACAAAAAACAAGACAAACCTTGGTCCCTGGTGCCTCAGATTCAGCTCTCCAGGATGTGGGCCCCGAGGGATTTGGCCTTCATTAGGGAAAGGGACATGCTGATCCCCTGGAAAGGTTCCAGGAAACCTCACTGGCCCTCTGATGGGTCCTTGCCCAGGATATGGGGGCGGAGGCCGGTTGAACATTTCCCCTTGTTGCCCAGGATCCTCCTGGGGCCAGGGTCGTGGTGTTCCAGGGGTCATGTTTCCAGCAGGCTCCTGAGGACATCTCTCCTGGCGAATTGCACTTCTCTGTTGCTGCTGCTTTAGGATTAGTTCTCGAATTCGTTGCCGCTATAACACACAAGAACAGATATCAAAAGATTTGTGAAGGTCTGATGAATAGACCACAAAGAAATACTTTAAACTCAGGTCCAAGTTCCCTTAACCAACGTGTGCTCTCAGTAAAACATATATACATGGAGATGAGAAACACTAAGACAAAAATACAAGAAAATAAGTAAATAAGCTGTATCATTAGCCTAAACACTGACAAATACAACAACACACTGACAATGAGATAAACCAGTCTGCTTGTTAAATTGACAAGTTAAATTGCATATGACGTAATATGACACTTCATCTCCAACAAAAACATCACAAGTGACAAAAGATTAAAGTGAAAATGATGCTCAAATAAGGAAAAAGTGTCTTTGACTGTGATGGAGCTGTGTGATTTCGCCACCTGTTTGATGGTAACGATAACGAAACAACCCAGGTCCTAATAATAATAGTGTTTCACTGAAATGACTGAATGAAGACAATCTAATCAGTCACAAGTCACATGTAAATGGTGAACTCCAGAAGCCAAAACAGTTCTTGTACCTGTCTTAGTCTTTCCTCATTTTCAGCGACAGCGACACCCTGAGCCTCGGATGATGCACCAGGGATTTGTGGATTGTTTGACAGCTGACTTGGGTCCTGAGGAGCAATTTCATTGTTACCCAGACTCGGCTGGTCCATTTTCTCTGACTGTGGACGACAGGTCAAGGGAGCTTGTTCAAACGGATCATGAACAGGCGTCTGACAGGGTCTTCTGGAGGGAGACCGAGTAAATCCATCTTCTGCCACAATTGGGTGTTTCGGTGTTTGCGAGCCAGGGTGAGGGAAAGGCTCTTGTCGGCCTTGCGGCGAGGAGAATGGATCCTGGGCTCCCATCGGTCCTGGCCTCAGGCCCTGGTTTCTGAGCCCCTCGGGAAGAGGCCGTGGGGTCCCTGGAGGTTGGGAGTAGGGGTCATTCATCATCGCTCTGGGGGCGACAGGCTGGGAAAACATGTCACTACCCCCTGACCTCGATGGCCCAGGAGTACTGGTAAATGGCTCCACTGGCCCCCTCTGGCTTCCTGGTGACTTGGAAAACCTCTCGACCACTGGGGGCCGTGGGGTACCTGGTGGCTGAGAATAGGGGTCCATGGCGTGGGAAGGTGACATCCTCTGGGCAGGGTGAGACTGATGAGAAAACTGGTTCATCCCACTGGGGTGAGGTGTAGACGGAGCCTGGGAGTAAGGATCTGACGATGGGCTTGGGATGTTGGATGGTTGATTATAGTTGTCATGTGGACGCGGGGTCCCAGGGGGTCGGGCATAGGGCTCGAAAAATGGCCGAGGTTGAGCACCAGGTTCATTCATGGCTCGAGGGTTTCCTGGAGACTGAGAGAACGGGTCCGTTGCTGGCTTGTTGGGACCAGAGGGTTGTGCAAAGGGGTCGTATGTGAAGTGGTCAGGCCTCGGAGTGGAAGGAGCATGAGCGTATGGATTCCTAGACATATGAGCCATCGGCCCTGGCTGAGCAAACGAGTGGGCCTGAGGGTTGTGCTGGCCCATTCTGGGAGGACTGGTGAAGTTGTCGTTCCCGGATGGTCTCGGGGTATGTGGGGGCTGAGCATAGGGGTCATTCAGCTGGTTCTGTGAGAACCGGTCTACAGGATGCTGACCCGGGCGATTGAAAGGATCCTGAGCCTGAGGAGGGGGCATCGGTGTTTTGAAAAGAGGGACTGAACCCGATTCATTACTTCCAGGGACTGGAGTTAGTAAAGGCCTTGAGTAAGGGTCAGACAAGATCATTCTGTTCTGGGCCATACGTTGATAGGCCTCATTTCGAATCATGGGCCTGGAGTATGGATCTCTGCCTGGAGAACCCATCGGGGGCCTTCCCTGAGCAGCCTGACTTACCCTGGGTGGACCCATGGGCTTCAGGAAAGGGTCCATCTCCCCAGATGGCCTTGGGGTGTCAGGCGGTTTGGCATAAGGGTCATTGCTCATAGATGTTGGCGAGCCAAAGGTTTCATGGGCAGGGGAGGGCCTCCCTCTGTCCTGCTGCTCCATCAAGGCGGTGGGAGATTTTCCAGATTCCACAGACATTCTGCGACACGCGTTTGGCCCGAGAGATGGTGGCCTGGGTGTCCCGACCATCTTGGCATATGGGTCCCATGGAGATGAAGGCCTGGAGCCAGAAGAGCCCGGTGAGAACACCTGTGGGGACTGAGGCTGGGAGGATGGGCCAGAAGGAGGGGGCGGAGGCGGTCGTAGGAACACGTCCTCTGAGGCAGCTGATGTGGGCGTCCCTGGTAAATGTGGCCTGGCGAAGCTTTCTTTTGAGTTCAGTTGCTGCATTGGTGATGTGCTGCCATTGCTAGTCTGGCAACTTGGGCTCTGGTTCCCACTGTTGTTCCCTTCGCTGTCTGATTGGCTGCTGATCTGTTGCTGCTGCTGTTGCTGGAGTTGCTCATTCTTGACTTGCTCCAATTTCTGAGTGGCTTCAATTTTTGCTTGCTGCTTGCTCTTCTGCCTCATTTGCTGTAGGAAGGACACAATGAAAATGGGCATTAGACATCAAAAGCAACGGCGCAAATAGCAGTCTCATGCAAAAAATGAACTGGGTTTACTAACCACCAGTGTCAGCAGTGCTAATGTGGGGGATAGTGTAGTTGCTTAGGGAACTTTTAATAAACCACCTCTTAGCTGTCTTAATAAAAAGTGGACCTGCCGCTGCATTCGCTGACTCACATTGCATACACTCTTACCTGTCTAAACTTCCACTCTTGTTCATGCTCTGACTCTTTTGGTTTCAAAGGGTCTTTAAACAGCAGTTCTGTGTCTAGTGGTATGTTGGGATCAAACACCTCAGGGGGCTGTTGCTGCGGATGGTGCCTCTTCACTGTCTCATTCGACATCTGGACTTTGTTGATGCGCAGGGCTGCTCGGTTATCCCTTGCCTTTTGCTAAAGAGAAAATCCATCACAAGTTAAAGACAAACGTGATTTAGACAAACACCATGAACACAAGACAAATGAAATGAGTTTAATTAGAGTTTAAAACCTCTACGACTGATAAAAGTCCACACTCAGGATGAGGGTGAAACGGTAACAGCAGTGACGCAGTCTAAGTGGTCACTAGAGGACAGAGAACAGACCGCTGCAGCAGTCATTTCGTACTGATCTGAAGGCTCTATAACTGAAAATGAGCATTCACTGTGATTTTCTTTAATACCCACACTAGCAACTGCCTAACAAGCAACTGCTCTCCCAAGGAAGTAAGTTAATGCCTACTAACATTGGGTCCATGGTAGTGATCCACGAACCCCTATGTCAAACACAAACTGAAACCAGCAAGGAAAGATGTCAATGGGCGTCTGAACATTCACTTCTGCTAAATACATCTTTCCTTTGTGTTTAGGTTTTAAGAGGAAGTCAAGGCTGTGCCTTTAAAACAGGCATGTGCCAGACAAAATCATTTCCAGTAATATTAACGACTGAGACCACTAACTTCTAACAGTGTGTTGGGCTCCCAGCGTTAATTAGTTCATCTGTGACTCGCCAGATTTCAAATAGCTTTGGCAAAAGGCGAGAGGCCACATGTGACAGAGGACATGTCAGTGCAACCAGTAGTGACAGTTTGACGTCCCTCTGGGTACAACGTGAGATATTTGAAGAGTAAGTGATCTTACCACATATGGGGCCCTGTCTTGTGAGCTAGCTTTCCTCCAAAGTTTTGCAATTTGCTTTACTCTGGTGGACCAGTCTGTTGGACAAATGGAAGCATTGTCATTCATGGGTCTTACAGATATAAATCATATAATCAACAATCCTTAGCACAAACACAAATGGACGTCATGCTGTGAAGCTCACGAGTCATATGCTAACCTGGATATTCTTCTTTGAGGTTAGGAAAGTTGACGTTAGTATATAGGACGGGCGCTACAGTTGCGAGCTCCCCAAGAGTCTCCTCCTTCTCCCACTTCAGCGTGCTCCTTTGGGCGTTTGACATGGCTTCAGTTTCGCCCTCAGGTAGAGCTCCAGGGGGGACGGCGCCTGGACCATGGACAGTGGAGGGCCACGGCCCACCTGCCTCTCTGGGCATCTGATTGAAACCCCTATCTCTGTATTGGCAAAGGAGCACATCTCATGAGGTACGCTATGAGTAGCTGCAACAAAGAAAGAAACTCAGTGGAACAGCATTGTCTGACCTGGGATTGTCGGTGAAAGGCATTCGGTTGAGGGGGGAGAAATTTTCTGGGATACAATGCCCTGCCCCTGGGTTTGGAGGGAAGCGGTGGTTTGGACCCATCATGCCATTGATCATTGGCATCCTTGGAAACATGGGATTCCCTGTACACAGCATTGACAAGGCAGTTCAAAGCGACATGACCAAACATGAAGACCAGCCGTGAGACAACAACCAGCGACGTACCTGCATTGGGATGACGGATACTTGTGCCCGGGGTGGCAGGGAGTGGCCCTGCACCCTGAGGGTGAGGCACCTGTGGTGGTGGAGGTGGTTGGCTTGTGCTGGGGCTGAGGACTGCTGTGAACAAATCCTCCACATCCTTTCCCTCCAGCTCTGTGACAGAGAATCAGCAGGAGATTGCGCATCAAGTCAAAGTTTCATCATTCCAGCCCACTGAGGAAATGTCACTTTTCCACAACGCAGGTCTAGAGCTACTTGGCTCCTAACCACCATCATAGCAACGACTGCGTCAAACTGTCACGTAAAGAAACAATGAAGAACGTCTGGACTTCACTGACGGATCATGTTGTTATTTTTTCAGGGCATCATCAGCTGTCTTAAATTGAGATGAGGGATAAACAACGGTCGCTGTTTTGCTCCTGCCAGCTTCTTAAAATGGCGACTGACTGCAGCACTTGTGACAACGCTCAGTGGCTGCCTCGACTTCTCTCATCAGAGCAGGTACCAGAAAGAGAACCAGGTACTCTGCCTGATGGGAACGCAAAGAAACAAAACAAACAAAACAAACAAAACGCACCAGGCTTAGACTATTAGTGAAGACTAAGGAATGACCAATGGATAAAGGATGGACTGTGTTAGCTATAAGAGAAAAACATTGAGTAAATGGGATAAAATTACTAACCTGGAATTTTGTAGAGTTTGCTGAGAATTGATTCTGAAAGGAGCAAACAAATAAAATAGACGTGAGTGGTCTCGTACTGAATCTTGGAGTAACTGTGACTTGTTGATGCACTGACCGTCAGTGACCATCTTGTCCAGCTCTGGGCTGAGGATGCCATCCAGAGGTTCTTCTGGGAGGGATCGGGGTGTTCTCCGGCCTGCATGGGACTGGGGGGCCACAGGTGACCCATCTGTCAGGGGCCCGATGTCCAGTCCGGCTGTGAGAACACACATGGAGCCAAACATTAAAACACACACACACACACACACACACACACACACACACACACACA
>CAAKHB010002743.1:160414-177122 GCA_901007665.1 Aeoliscus strigatus
GTTAGTAGAAAGTGGATGAAGACAGATGCTCCTGGGTGGACATGATATATGGACGATGGAAAGGAGGACCCATGCAGACCAGCAACTGACCAGCCTTCACATCACCATTCACATCAGGTTTTGTTGTGTGACTGATGCAAGAGGAGCTCCTCGTTCTTTGTTGCGGTTTAAAATCTATTTCATCATTTATACTGTATGTATTATTAATTGATATATATTATTTTAAATGTATTTTGTATATTTTGTATATATTTCCTTGGAATTGTTAATACTTGGTACACGGTGAGAACAGAAGGATGAAAGGGAAATGGAGCCTTGTAACGATGTGATATGAATAGACGAAGGCTGTCCACCTGTGGTGGATGATGGATCGTCAAAGATACAGGAAGATGGAGATGTTTCTTTCCCCCGTTTCACAAAATGTTCAATAAAAAGAAAAGACAGTAGAGATGTGTTGATCTCAGCGGTGCACAGACCTTCGTCTTTCGCCATGTGGTTCTCTGACACCGAGCCCGAGGAGTCCTTCCTGCACAGGGAGCGTTTGGCCTTCCCCGGACCTTGACCCGGGCGGCTTCTCTGTCGAACCATGAACCCGCCAATGCCTGGAAAGCAGGAGGTTTTTAATTAGCTCCCTAGAGCAGCTGCATGTGCATACAGATGATTCTGTTTCCATCAGAATTGTGAGGAACATTTACTTGTGAGTGTGGTACAAACTGTGAAAGCTAAGAAACGGAGGACGGAGCCTGTGTGCAGCCGCCCTGAGATGGCAGCGCTCCGCTTCGGCTACAGAGTCAGCCATGCACTGCAGCATTTTACGCCTCAGAGGAGCTGTCTCCTTCAATCAGGTGTCCTACCCGGCCGGTACGGTTTCCTCTTCCTCTTCTTGCCGCCATCAGCCCCCTTGGAGTCGTCTTCTGCTGGCTCCCGCTCCAGGCTGGAGTCCGACTTCGCCTCGCAATCTAGGAGCTCCGTCTCTGCTGGACAGAGAGCGCGCTGATGATGAGTGACAGCTCGACGGCAGAGAACAGCCCAGCCAGGTCGCTCGGCCTCAGCACAGTGCCAGGGTCAATTCTACGTGAACCCCACTTAGTGGAAGGACATTAGCCTGATTGAAATCAACCTCCAGTCCATTCAGACGTCACATCTTTGTTCAGCAGCCTCTCATTAAACTGAATACTTCAAATTAATAATCTCTAGACAGATCCCACTTACACATGGAACTGTAAAGCTGGATTAATGCTCCTGCACTGAATTATCTATGTTTACGTCATAGTCAGACGTGAGCGTTTCTACTTCTGCGTCTGTGTCACTCTGCATTGAATCCTGCTGCTGTCTTTACCCTTTTCCGGTTCCCAGTGTTTTTCTTTGTAATCCTCAAGCAATAACAAGGGAAAGCGAGTGGATGTTATTACCACACTAATGGCGATTTTCCCCTACACAGTTCCAGCTCAACTTTTCTCGGTTTGGTTCCATTCAGGCGCTTCTCCATCAAAATTCAGTATCCCTCCGTTGTGGGTTCTAATGTCACAGTGCCGGCTGCATGAAATTGCCGCGACAGCATCTTTTTTAACCATGACATAAAGACATAAACAATGTGGAGGAAGAAGGTGAAGTTGAGACTGTGGATTTTTGCAACAGACAGAGAGAGAAAAGAGACGGAGCAGGACACGATCGCTGACATGGAACTCTGTGCTGTGGTCTCTACACCCAGCTCTGATAATTAACAGTCTAACCAGACAGAAATCACACATACGTCTGTTCTGCATTAACAGACACAGTGTGTGTTTAACACATCAGACATGTTCAATGAGAACGACGAGGAAAAATGACTGAATCACTATCACGAATAAAACTGTTGGTAGACTCCTGACGAACCTCTGTCTGTAGAAGTACCAGGTACCAGATTCACCAGTGGAAACGCAAAAAAAGCAAAAAGAAGTGGAGTTGAACAGAGTTGAGTCGAGCTGTGCTGGAACGTGTAGTGGAAAAGTGCAATAACTACAAGTAGACTGGCTCTCCAATCACCTTTAGGACAGCTGTATTTTAGTTGAAAATGTAGACCTGTAATGACACAGTGGAGGATGAGACAGGAAGTACCTCTGTTGTCTTCAATGTCCTCATCACGTGAGAGCTCTGACAGCGGGTCCACTGGAGTCTGGAGCACTGCCACACTGTTCTGGTTGATGATCTTCAGCTTCAGCTTGGGCTTGGGTTTCCTGCGCCGAGACGCAGTGGCCGACAGGCTCTGGAGCTGGCAAAGCCCGGACTCTGTCAAGCAAACACCATCTTGGGTGTATGTTCTCGAAAGATCTGAGGAGAGCAAAACAGAACTAAACTGGTAAACTCAGGACATCGCCATCATCATAATAACCCACAAAAGGGGTAGGGAAATACAAGCAAGAGCTTCTTCCTACTCATTTTGGACATGTAGATCTGCATCTTTTCTTCCTCTTGCTTTTGTTTTCATGACATGCCAAAACATGTTGTTTATCTGTTTGGTGGATCTCATGTTCAAATAAAATTTCAATTCAACCCCAATCAATTATTTTCTACGTAGCCAAACAGTAAAGTCATTGCTCCTCATCAACATACGACCAACAATTAAATACAAACTGAGAATCCTTTCATAGAGAAGCACTGTGTTCAAATTGATGGTGCAGGCAGAGACGACGGAATCATTCTACTCCAATTAATGGCAGTGCAGACGTTTGTTGATGATGTCAGAGTGTGTGTGTGTGTGTGTGTGCATAACCACTTTACTCAGACAGATGTGTTGGACAGTTTCAGTATCCAGAGGAACAGGAGCTGAATAGAGTCCAGTGCTATTTCTGTCATTAAAGTCAATGTTCAACAGATTTTCATCACTTTCTCTTGCTGACATGACGAGATCATGTTAGTATTTTTTTTTCCCCACACAGACACTGCCAGCACTGCCCCCACTCAGTTATGTTATTTGGCTGAGAACCCATGAAGCACCAAGTCTATTCGGTTTTGTTGTATTTTGCCAAAAGACTAACAGCTACAAGAGAGAGTAGGGAGTAAAGGAGCAGGAGTTATGGACTGCCTGCAAACAGCAACATACCACAAACTGAGATTCATCCACTGGGGACAATGACAGCGTGTTTTGAAGACGCCAATGAAAAAACCAAATATCACAACTGCATCGTGTTGGAACGCTGAACAAACATTTGGTGCCAAGCAATCAAGTAGGTGAAAACATTGACCTGCTGGTGGTGCTAGAGGAAAGGTCAAAGCATCATCCAAGTCCGCAGGATTCATCTTCTGGAGTCCATGTGTGCCTGTACTGGCCATATCTAGAGCCACACCGCTGCCATGACTACAATGATCTGGATGTTATTCACACTGAATCAACTGAGAAAGACAACTTACCTAAGTCTTTAGCTCTCGGGACGATCTGCGTCATGGCAACAGGCTCAATGGGGTCTCTGGTTTTGGGGACAACTGCAGGCAAGAAAAGGAAGCACAACAAAAGCCAGTGTGGTGAAACCAGTTGTATCCACTCAAACATCCAGGGCTGCTGCTAGCCAATTGGATGTCCTAAGCACAACTGCTTTGTGAACCGCCCCCCCTCCACCCAAAAAAAAGAAAAGGTACAGTAATTTATAAGGAAATTCCTACCCCCTCAACATATCTCTAATATAAGAGCTCACACAGGAGTAAAAGTAGAAGTAGAAGCTTTGCTATGCACCTAAGATTTTGCTACATTAAATTGCCAACACTTCATTCTATATTCTGTTATTCAGCGTTCACTGGGACCCGTCTTTATGTTGTGTTCAGGTAGCAGAGTAGATACAAACGCTGATATGCATCATTGCATTTGCAGTTGAATTCGCATCTTCAGTCTGGGCTGCTGGGAGTCAGTGTTCTGTGAACATCATTCTAATAAATTAACCGGATTCTCTAGCTTGTATTGTGTGTAACTTCCGGTCTGCGCAATCTGCTCTGTGGAAACTGATGCAGCTCAGCAAGCGGACACAGAATGGAGATGGATAATGAATCACTGTCAAGACTACGGAACATGTTTGACACATTATTTCATGACATCAGAGAAAGCAGCCGCACAACTGCCCTCGTACCTTTAGTGTTCTTGAAAGATCGGCACATTGTGCAGTCGAAGCAGTTGTCTGCCACTTTCTCCACATCGTCTTCAGAGTGCAGACCCTGACAGGAGGCATGAAACCATCTGAGGAGAGAAGAGTAAGTTTGACAGAGACACTATATTTCCTCCATTCAAACGGGCAGTCAAGGCGGATTTATGCTTCTGCATTGGATTAATGTCAGAGTCTATGTGGGCGCCCCATGCCGTCATGGTTTTTACTTCTGGGCCTCTCCGCATTGAATCCTTACTCATATGTTTTCCTTTGTTCAGAAGTTCACAGGTTCTGTGTTGCCGTGACATGCAGTTACACTTCTAGAGAGGTGCATGTACCCTACACATCACTGCAGACACTATATGGTCTGACGTGGAAGCATAAACCCTGTTTTGAAGTGCGCTACCAACCTGTCGCACTGTCGGCACTGGACGATGATGGTGCCTTCGCTGTACACGACCAGGCAGATGGGGCACGTGGAGAGGCTGGCGCAAGGGGCACACTGGGTGTAATTATTCTGCCACTCACACCTCAGGCCTGGAGTGGTGGCGCCACACTGGGTACAGGACACACACCTACAGGAGACAGCGAGGACAGAGGTCGTTCCACTCCGGTGACTTCACCTTCAACATGCTAAAAACAAATGACTTCGGACAGGAGGTTTGACTGATGCGCATTATTCCCTTCAAATACAGGATTTTTGGAAAAACTGAACTTTCGCATATATAAATCACATCTATTCAAAGGCGGAGATCTAGCTTAACCCTGGATTTACACCGGCTGCGTGTGCGTTGCGTCTCCGATCCGGCACGGCGCCGGATCAAATACGTTTCCATTCTAGTCAATGTGTCCATTTACACGCAACGTTGTGTCCGTCTCAGCTCCGTCAGTCCGGAGCGCTGCGTCGCAAATACGCAGAGGTTCTATTTCTGACGGATGCCGGAGCTGAGACGCATAAATTTGGCACAAAATCCATCGAGTGGGGCAGGAAGTCCAACACAGAAACAAAATAAATATCCGGTTACCTTTCACAATAAAACACTCGACGTTGACGCCGGATCGCATTTCACACTATTTCACCAGTACTTTCAACACAGTACATTTATTAAGAGTATTTATTCACTAACGAGCTACTTTCCCATGGTAAAAGCAGAAAACACCGAAAAAAAAGTCAAACACAAGCAAGTCCGACTCTCCTCTGTTTCTCCACCCGGAGACACTTGTGTTTCTTCCTGGATTTATCACACATACATGAAGTTTCGCGTGATTATACGTGTTTTCACCGCGCGAACTTGTCGGTCACGTGACTGACGGACCGGAGCCGCGACGCAGTAGAAACACATCCGGTGTAAATGGACGGAGTGCGCTGACGGAGCAAAGACGGCTCGGAGATGCAACTCAACGCACACGCAGCCGGTGTAAATCCAGGGTAAGTTGCTGATATATTCATGTTTGGGGTGGGAATCGCCATCATCCTCCTGATATTGAAAAGCATGTCCGCAAACATTTTTTGCTATAAATTGTATTGTATGTACAACTGTACTGCATTAAGACATATTTGCACACACTTCATATTGGCTTTCTGTATCGATACAGTATCACTACAAAACACAGCAACACTTCACTGTATCAATCCTCCCACCCCCCAATACACACATTGCAGACATTGAACTGCTTTGAACCAATTTTGCTGAATCAGCAGGTGCCACGTTAAAGACCAGGCCTGACTTGAATCCACCCACCATTTGCACTTCCAGCTGTCCTTTGGTACATTCTGCAGCGGAGGGTCCAGGCAGTAGGTGTGATAGCTGATGTCGCAGTCGTCACACAGCAGCAGGCGGCCAGGGTCTGTGGCCTGACCACAGGCCTCGCACACCGTGCACTCCAGACAGCGCCAGCCTTTGCTGAGCACCACCTTGGTGATCTGGGGGGCAGAAGTGTTCTTTGTGACCAATGATGGAATGGTGTGCGCACGTATAGTGGGTCGAATCGTCAACGTACCTTTATTCCCACGCAGAACGGGTGGTAACACTGGCCACACTGGGCACAGGCCAGGAGACGTCCCTCTGCACCGAGGCCGAAACTCCCACACACCACACACATGTCCTGAAGCAACAACACACACCATGAGACACCCAACTACAGTCATGGAAAAATATTAGACCACCCACCCAGACACAACGGTTATGAAATCAACTACGAACTCCTGTGTGTATCATGTGACTAACAGATAAGAACAGAACAGAGCGTGTGTGTTTTTGGCAGAACAATGTCATAACTATTAATGAAAACCATGGAAACTGGCTGGATAGCAGCTCTTTGGAGCCATTTTTGATGATTATAATTAGGTTCGTCCAAATAAATGGACCTGGCATTAAAATGAACAGGACATTGAAGAAAACACCACGACCAGGACCTTTGTCTTTAAAGGTCATTAGTCGACTATTTGGCCAAAATTGTCAGTACCGACATGCCCGTTACAGTGACGCACAGCTATGGTTTGATGTAAAAACACTTTAAACACTGAGCTTAACTACAGATAAATACAAAACCAGAAAAACCTTAAGTGGGCAGATTTGAATATTCTGTGACAATTGTGAATGTTCAGAAGAGCAAATTTACTCCTCATCTATCATTTGACTGATGCAGTAAAGACTTGCCGTCATAGTGATTTGTTATGTCCCTAAACATCACCAAACACCATCCGATGTTCATAGACACATCCCCACATGCAAAGTAAAGCAGAAAAAGAAGTGGGAGACTCTGGTCCTGTGCAACTTTCCACCAGAGTGAGGCTTTGAGTACAATCCCAGCACAGAGCAGCCAGGGAGCCCTTGCATTCCAGTCAAAGGCGCTTTCCAGCGGCTCTTCTGTCCGTCGCCAGTCAAACCAGGCTGTGCTGTCCCACAACAGACCTCTGGAGTGCCGACAAAGTCCACCTAAACAACCTCCAAGTACACTGTAGTGACTGATCCCTGTCCCTCAAACTTTTTTTCAAAGTTTTTAATTCTCAAAATGACGGGACTAGTGTGTGGAATGCAGAAGAAATGTCCCATGCAAGGATCAGTTTGCTGCTTTATCTCCTCAAAACAAGCGTGCCTTGGAAATGGAAATCATTTTCCCAACGCCACAAACTCCATCACACCGGTTAACACATTAACACACCGGTTGTTCCTGGTTGTTCTGTTCCTGTCACAGCAAAGACACGTTGGCGCCCTAAGGCCCAGTCACAACCTCAGCTCCAAAGTCACTGAAATTTAACAACCAGCTCGAGGAGATGAGCACACCCACGTCTGAAAATGCATTGACTAGACCAACTTTATTTAATGCGGTCAAACAGTCTTCTATCTTACTATTTTCAATGCTATTCATCTGCTGTAATTTTAAATGTATTCTTTATTCTAAATAATATATATTTTTGATCTTGATCTTGATCTTTTTTGTTTACTTCCTGTTATTTGAACCAACTTATAATTGCTGTTCATTTCCTGGGTTATTTCCATCCTTCAATCATTTCCTGATAGTTTTTAATGCCACCCCTTCTCTGTTCCATACCACTTTTTTAAATTCACAATGCCTCCTTTTTTTCGTGCCCCTGTCGTCGTTTTATCTTCACACTCCGCAAAACTCATTGCAAACACATTGCAATGTACAGTGCAAAATTTGAAAAGTGCTATAAATAAAGTTGTTCTTATCATCACCAGTAACTTCATAGCTGCTGCTATCCCTCTAAGCTTTATGAATATTTGACAGCAGCTGTGCGCCGTCACTTGTTTACAGCTCTGGAATCTGTGCATTACCTTGAAGGCAGGAAAAGTAAGACGCAGCTAGACTTCACTGTGATCCACGATTACATAATGGATCTGAGTTTCCTGCAGGCACTTTGCAGTATCTCCACAGGAGTTAATGCTCTCCAGGGGGAAAAGTCTTTAAACACAGATTTTATTTCAGGCCGTCCACATGAACGGAGAAATGAGTGGAAGATGATTAAAAGTGAAATCCCACATCAACTTTGTGAAGTATGACAAATCATATACCTGCTTCAGTGTGAAGCTGTCATTGCTGGAGAAGATGACGACTGTGTTGTGCATGGCGTTTTCCTCTTCTTCCTTGACTGGGTATGGAGTTTCTATGGTGGGGATCTGCATGTGGAGGAAAACACACAAACAAGTAAATCCAACAAACCCACCTCCTGACGTATCTCACGCTCTCTCGCACTCAGCGTTAAAGCCGATGGTATCGCTGTCGTTCACACTACGTTCAGACTTCCCTGGTTAAGAGGGTGGAACCATTCTTCCTCTCCTGCTCAGAAAATGACTCAAATTCCATCTCGGACTGAAAGTGGAACGCACCATTACTGACTAAGTGGAACGTGCATGCTTTAATGAGTTACTGTTAGCGAGACATCACTTGGAGCTCTTGAGGAACTCGCTGTCCTGAAATTGACCCATCCATGACCTGAGCTGGAGAACAGGAAGCGCTGCTGAGAGATGTTATCCAGCTGAAGGTACATACCCCAGGGTTGATGCTCGGACCTGCACCATTCTTGCCCCTGGCCCGTCCACGTCCAGCTCTACCTGAAAGTCCAGCCCCTCTGGGCCTCCTCCTCCCTGGGAAGCCTGAGCCACGACCCTGAGGAGGCAAAGCAATAAGCAGAGAAAAGTTTGCAGGTGAACGGGGGATATAGACACACGAACACTGACCACTCCCCAGGTCAGCAGATGAAACACACGGACAGACCGAAGCTCCCTCACGTGAAGGTCGACGGCAGATACCACACACCTCTTTAAACTTTATAGTCCGAACAGACTGATGAGAGCAAAGCTCCTTCAGTCCTATAGAGAAGGTCATTTCACGGCTCTCAGAGTCATTCACGCTCCCAAAGTCAAGCACTACCTTTGAGTGCTTGACTCTGGGAACAAAACAGTATTTCTGACAGTATTTCTATTATAGAAATGTGACACTTGAACAGTGTGTCAGGATGTTCAATAGGACAAGCCACATTCCAGCAGAGTGATTCTTGACATTTTGAAACTTCTTTTGAAAAGATACAGCCTTTTCTGCCGTGTAGCCGTCATCTGAAGAGGTTGATTAAGCCTGTAGCTCCACCCGACGTAGCAGCGACCGTCAAACATCCCTTCCCCAATGCCCCCGTGCACTGTGCATTCTGACAGACATTCTTGTGTTCTGCCACAAAGCATACTTGAACCCATGGTTGCTAAGAATGAGGACAATCACCATGGCAACATTCCACAGACTGTAAAAATCAAAGAATATAGAGAGATACTTTCATATTTATATATTCAACTAAACAGACATGAAAGCGAGTGCAGCAGTGTTTGGGTGATAGACAGAGAGGACATGCTTGTTGATTAGTAAACATTACTACCCAAATATTTATTTATACCACAGAATATATTATTACAACACACCCGCTATGACTCAATTAAACCGCAAACTCAGAAAATATCTTCCACTTGGGAGGCATTGATAGATCAGTCAGTCCATCAATCACAACAATCCCTCGATCTCTATCAGTATGTCGATTGGTTGAGCAACGAGCCAATCAAATCAGTGACAACTACAACCAGCGATCCAGATCGTCGTCCAACGAGTCAAAAGACAAAAATGTGCAACATATCAGACGTGTCGTTACGAGGTGATATGCTCAGCTAACATAATGCACTTGCTAATGCTAGCATGCTAACATTAGCATCAGCATAGAGCTGGCTGCTGCTCAAAATGTCTGACCTACAGCGGAACCACAAACTGAGTCAAACATCACCTCATCTTCCTGGACATGACCATGTGAATCAACAAACACTGATCATAACACATTAAATATAAAAGACTATTTTGTTTATAGTCCATCTATGGTAATAATGGATTTACTGAGAAATGTCAAAAGTCAACAAGTTTACAATCTAATTGTCACTGAAGTGAAACATTTGGCCTTTCTTGTGAAATATGATCGATGTGTTAAATTGGTTTATAATATTGTCCTATAATGATCAAATCAACATCGTATTGTGGCTGAACTTGCGATATCAGCGAAGTGTCATGTCGCCATGAAACTATTGCCACCACAAGTCACCAGGGTATACAGCGGGCCAGTAGACGGCCATCTCTGGTTAGCCGCGGTATTTACCACTCTGATGCTCCAGCCCGGGCTGCCAGAGTACTGCCTGGTCTTTGGGACGTCCCACCCCTCTGGCTGGTCTGGGGACCAAGACAAGGGGGAGCTCACACTGCTATGGGGGCTCCATGCGCCCTAAGGTAAGGGAGGGCAGGTGAGAGAGTGAGAGAGAAGGGGGGAGGAGGGTGACAAAATGCAGCAACTTAAAATCAAAGCCAGCGAGGAAACAAAATGTACAAACAAAGATGTTAGAGAGAGGTGGAGTGAGTTGTAATGTAGCCATTCAAACTTTCCAAGACACAAACATGTATGCAGTGAGGACAGCATACATTCTGCGTGCTAAATATGAGCAACACGAGCTATTAAACTGTTAAGAGCCGATCCTTGTGGGTTCCATGCATATGACCAAACAACCCTGCAACCTTTTGTCATGAGATGATGCATGTTGAGTCATTAGGGAGAACCGCATCAGCATGACGGCACACGAGCATGACAAAGGCATGCAGGACTGGAAAAGAAGTACATTGGGGTTTTTTGGTTTTTTCAGACAGCCATGCCTTGTGTGACATGCGTTGCGTTGCGTATGTGATTTCATTTCCGATATTATGATTTTGAAAGTCTATTTTCTGTGTCTGTGCGTGATACTGACAGTCAGAAATGGAGATGGGATGTGAGGGTTAGTGATTTGCTCGATCTCTCCAGGACAATGACATGCTTACGTGTTTTCTAATGGGCATGACATGAATAGAGTGACAAACAGCAATGCCACAGAACAATGAGTCCGAAGAGCACAAGTTTTAGTCATAGAAACACAATTCTTCACACTTCAACTGACCTCAGCGTGAAAACTACTAACTCGTCATGTGTCTCACCAGCATGTGAAACGAGGCACAAAGGAGGGCGAGGCCGGCGTCCTCCAGCTATTCTCCCACTCTGCTTCTATCTACAGCTTAACTAACAGCGGTTTCCTTCAAGTAACCCAGCACCAACAAACCACGTCCACCTTCACAGATTCCAAAGGACCAGTCACTGAGCACAGAACCTCTGACTACACAACAGGGGTGTTCAGGGCAGCGACAGGGACGAGGAAGAAGGCCACCACTGCTCTTCTGGGACATGACGCCCAGATTCCTACCTGTTTCACTCTTGGCCTCCCGGGAGAAAACTTCCTCTTTGTGATCGCTGGCTTTCCCATTCCAATCTTGGGGGTGAGTGGTATGAGGGTGGTGGTGGGTATTACAATGCTGTGGTCGCCCATTGTCTGAAAGATTGGGGTCTGCGGGGGACACGATACTCGGGCCACAGGTGTGGAGTGGGAAGGAGAAGTGACCATCTCTGCCAACCTTTCCACAGGTGTTATGCGTGGTTTCTCCTCGTAAGCCAGGCTGGGGAATGTCAGATTTGATTTGCTCTCTGGTGCAGAGGCAATCCCATCTGATGGACCAGACGCTGTGGGTGTAACAGTCTCTGTCAGACTCCTGTGGAAGTTGTCTTTTGGAGAAGTTTCCAGGAAAGCAGCCCTAACCACTGCCATACACGAAGGCTGGGATAGTGACACTTCCATGGGTTGGTCCGTGAAAGGTACTGATGCAGTACTTGGTTCTTTGGTGGTAGAGATGATGGCCTTAACATCCTTTGTGCTGGGGTTGACCATGCCCTGCTCAGGGCCGGCCTCCATGTTTGCTGGCTTGGTTTGTGAAGGGGTGTCCTCCGACCGAGCTGTCAAAGACTCCTGGCTGGGAGCCACCGACGACACGGGACTCTCTGTAGCTATGACCTGGGTTCTTGCTGCTGGTTTTACTTCTGCAGGAGGAAACATACACTGGTTACAACAACTGATACAGGGATCTGTGAATCCTCATGAACAAGCTGCTAAAAAAGCCAGTGGTTCTGGGTCTTTTCACCCCTCTCTGAATGTTATCAGGGGTGGATTAAAACACAGACAAACGTCAGCCATCGCCCACAACAATCAGCTCAGACCCCATAAAATACCCAAAGGACTTGCGGCTAAGCTAGCTTTAGCATGGCTAAGCTAACATTGGCACTGTCAATAAGACATGGTGTAATTCTATGATTGAAAAATATAATACAGAAAATCAAGTTCATGAGAAATTAGCATCTGTCTCATCGAACCCGCCCTTCCACTGCACACTGCAAAGGTTTATTCCATGGCCGCCGAAGACCAAAGATACAAGCAGGAAAGGTAGACAGATCTATGTAAAATCTGCCGACGTGGTTGTGATAAGATTTGTTTCATTGTCAGAGACCAAAAGATGCTTTTTCATGTTGAAAAAACAGATGTGACAAAGCTGCCCAATCTGCCACACAAACATTCATACGATGGAGGCAGTCTGTGAGTTGGTTCTACGTGCACAGACCTGTATGAACACCACCAGCAGAAAACTTTATTCCAAAGAGCAATTCTTTGCATGTGTACGATTTAAGCCCATTTAAGCTTGACCGTCCCACCACGCCATAGGTGTTCAAGGTTCTCCTCCCCATCAGCTGCTGCCACGGATAGACACAAATTCTCCAATAGACATCATGGTGACAGAACACACCTGCTTTAAATTCTGTTAGAATGTTGTTGACAGATGGTCCAGCAACCTGCTTCTCAATGTCTGGTCCCACTGAGATCACTGGAAGAGAAGAGATTCATTTATTAACAGAACACACATATATGAAAGTACAGATGATTGTATCAGAGATGCTCAGTCGTTCCTGAGGGACGAGCTGGAGGGAGAAAAAAAAAGCACACACAAATCAGCTAGTGACAGAACAAGTGAAGTTTATATAACACGGTAAAAGATTTATTTTTTTGTTTGTTTCTGACTCTGTGCATTTGCTGTTGCAGGGTCTGTGATTTGGTTCTGACATCAATACTGGTCCGGTATGAATAGAACCAGTCATTCCTGGCGATGAGGCGTAGACATGTCGAGCCAATATTCCGCCTCGGACAGTACAGATAGTCTAGTCTTAACGAGGCGCCTGCCATCTCCAGCCGCAAGTTCCCATGTCACACTGATCCTGACACACGCATGCACCTGCTAAGCATCTCTGCCAGGGAAGAGAGTAACCATGACAACCAACATCCCAGGGTCTGTGTGCTCCAGGCTCATGACTGTGCAGCTTGCAGGTGCTCATCCGGTGCCCATGCCAGAAAGTCATTTAGGAGATGGGCCTCCAACCCGTCTTCAGTTCTCTCTCACACTCATTCATATTAATAAAGCTCCTTTCTACATCTCCTACACTGAATGAGGTGATGGTTAAGATAAATATGCTGCTGCCAGGGCTTAAAGTCAGACCTAGCATTAGCTCTTAGAAGGGATATACATGAAAAGGTATCAACTGAGTCACCATGAACCTGTGGTTAAGGCCCGAGTGGTGGGAAATTAAAACAGCAGGTCTGGTTGATGACAGGAAGTCGATGGTGTCACTCGCTCGCACGCACACACACACAAAATGACCTAAGAAAGTACTAAAACTTGTTCCAACACTCCTTAGATATGTGCAACACTGTAATATCTGCATGTATTTCTGCTGTGCATATTTTATATATATACACACACACACGCACACTTTTTTTTTACTTGTTTTTAATACAGGTGGTCTAATAAATGTGTTAAGAGTTGAATATTAATTTGATTTGATCTATTTGATTTAATAATTTAAATTCAAATAATTATTTGTATTTAATTCTAATACATTACCTGTATTGTGTTCATTTAGACTGTACTGTACTTTTGCAATTGCTTTATATCGCACTACTTCTACTCTAACAAAAGAAAATTCCTTCCATAAACTATTTCCAATTCTATCAGCACCGTCATGCTCTCATGTGATTAAGTGGAAATATATGGAAGGTTTTTCATACATGAGCTGTATAGATCAAGGATCTTTACACTGCTAACTTCTGAAAGTAAAACCATTTCCCTTAATTTTCAGAGGTTTGCCGTCCAAATCCCAAACACAGATCTTTATGACATGTGTGGACTAAACAGGTTAATCCTGACAAATTCTTATTTGGAGGTGATTAAAATAAGCTCCTCTTAAATCAATGCCCAAGTCACTTCGCCACTCCATGTGTCTTTAAATCTCGGTGGGAGGGGCCACTGCCCTGCCAGCTCAATCAAAAGAGGCATTGAGGGAAACGCAAGGAAGAATGAGTGCACGTGTGTGTGGTGAGCAGCGCAAGCAAACTGTGTCAGGTGCTGTGAATGAGCCAGCGTAGCTCCGAGGCAGGTTTGCACACAGACACCAGCGCCATGATGCTCCTCCGATTCATCCTACCCTCTGCAGCGGAGTCTCCCGTCTAGACAGAGTGGGCAACAACGCAGCTACGACAGACATCTCCTGCTAACCAGTTATTTTCCTGATACAGCTTCACTGCAGTCACACCTCATATGCGTTGATGCAGCCCTGCATTTCTGACAAGCACATTAAGGTGGGACTGAAACCTTCCGTCATAAACCAATCATCGAGATCAATCGGGTCTGCTCGTATCCAATCGTGATTTACTCTGACTAGGTGGCGCTAACGCCCCAAATGCCAGATGCTACCTGCCACATACACTAAAGAAGAAGCAGCAGCAGCACAGGCCAATTAATTTCAAGCAGAAACTTCAGTTCACTACAAAGCATCAGAATCACAAAACCACCATGACAGGTTGACAACGATACTTCAGCATCTCAGCCCCAAGAGTTTGTACATCCAGTCCACATTACACATAACTCAATTTCGGGCCAAGAAATGGAGACGTGTGATCACCAACATGGTTTGTGTGTTCAGGACTGACACCCACTGACCTTTGCCTGCAATGAAATTTTGGTTGTACATTTAGAATTGTACTTGAGGAAAGAGAAAGTATTTTTATTCAATTAACCGCTGCGAGTAGCGGAGTAGTTGCGGTAATAGTTGCGGCTCCCATATCCTGGTCTCAGCCAGTTCGCAGTTGTTTGAGCATTTATAACTACTATTTCTACACTGCAAAGTGAATGGATTTTAACAATTAATTAGCTCACATGCAAATTCCTGAAATTAACAGGCAGCACACGTATTTCTTCTGAGTAGACACAGAAGAGACACTTTCATCTGCTGCTTGTACAACACCATCTGGTTATTGGGAGTTCTTCAGAAAAGTCTCCAAATAAAAGAGTGAGCACTTCTCTCTGGTCTTCTTCCTAACAACTCTTTCTTCCACCTCAGCTCCTCAGAACCAACACTGCAACTTAATTTTGCTGAGAATGTGGCTGAAACGTGACATGGTTGGAGATGACAAAGACATAAAGTGTCCCTTAGCTCACTCGTGCAGTAAAAAAAATAAGACAGTTATGAATTGGGATTGGGACCCACCGGGCTCCTGGGCTGACGGGGCCAGCTTCTCCTCCTGGACGGTATCTGGAACAAGCTCTGGATCTGAGTGCAATGGAACAGCAAGTGATTCCGGTTTCGGGTCATTGTGCATTTCAGGAGGCAGCGGCGTGCCAGCTTCTAGGTCCGTGTGCTTTGGAGCCAGCTGTAAGCCAGTCTCAGAGTCTGTGTGCGTCGAGGCTGGCTGAGGACTGAGCTCTGGGCCAGTGTCCATATCCTCTGCTTGGAGCACCTGCTCTGCAGCAGGAGACCTGCAGTTGGAACAAACAAAGTCCTCTCTGGGGTGGATTTCTGCTTGGCCTGAGTTCTGACGCTCGCATTCGAGGTGTAGCCATCTGAAAGAGTGCAAAGGAATGTTAGGTAGTGGTGAACAGCATTCTTCACGATGTGATTTTTCCATAGTATATCATTGGGGGGTGTGTGTGTGTGTGTGTGTGTGTGTGTGTGTGTGTGTGTGTGTTTTTTCTTCAAAACAGTAAATTTGAATTTACCTCTTACAACTGTGGCAGAGGAGTAGATCTTTGTGGTGCTCAGGATCCAGGATACAGGCACACATGGGACAGCACAGAGCTGGGTCCTGGTTCTGGACACAGTTTTCACACAGCAGGCTGGTGTGGTGCCACTGTCCGCTGGTCCGAGTCCCACACTGGAGGCAAACTCTGCAGTTCTGAGGAGCAGAGGAGTTTTTCCCGATGAATTATGTCATGAAGAAGAATTCAAACCACATATCAGTGTCAGTCAAAAACATCAGCCATTAAAAAGGAAGTAGTAAGACACGGACACACACATATATAAAATCAGAGGAATAATTTACACAAAAATGTTCTTCTGTACCTGTGCACAAATAAAGATCGATGAATGCACACAGGAAAAAAATATTTGTAAACAAAAACGTTGAATGTGCATTTACAAATTGCTTGTTGTGTGTGAGAAACATGAGACTCTCCTGATGTGCAACGATTCACAAATGCAACAAACAGCCAATCAGAAGAGGGAGTGTCGTTCTTTTCGGCCAATCACATTTGCCCGAGGCCGGAGTTTGGACTATTGGTCAGTCTCAACTGGTGTGTATGTGTGAATCTTTTCCGTC
>CAAKHB010002744.1:0-11735 GCA_901007665.1 Aeoliscus strigatus
GGCAGTTGGTTGTCCTCAGCGGGGATCTGCTGGTCCTCGATCAAGAGCAGCACCTGTTCAAACATGCTCCTCACTGCTTCTGCTGTCTTCTTGTAGATCTTCTGCGTGTCAAAGGTCTCCAGCAAGTTCTGTCTCATGGGTGTGTGGAGGACATTTGTGTCCGAGCAGTTCCTGGGCGACGTGCTGGGGGGTGTGGGCAGGTTACATTGTATGTGGCTGAAGAGTTTGTCCGTTAGCTCTCTGGAGAACTCGGACATGTCCTTCCTGATGTTCTTCACCTCTCTGCTTGTTCCGGTGACTTGGTTGAACAGTTTGACGAACGAGTCTTCGACTGAGTCGAAGTGGACCGGAATCAGTTTTCTTCCAAATGAGACGCTGCTGGATTCAGACCTGGATTCAGCATCTGAGATATTCAGCAGTAATTCCTTGACGGACCTGTTCTGGGAGCTTGTCTCCATGAAGGACCTGTTCTGGGAACTTGTATCCATGAAGGACCTGCTTGAGTCCTTCGAGGACATGCTCTGGGAGCTCCTGTCCTCATAGTCCATGAAGGGCATGTTCTGGGAGCTGGCGTCCTCCTCGAAGCTCCTCAGCAGGTCTTCCATCATGCTTTGGTAAATGCACTTGGTGTGGTCCAAGAAGTTATTCCTGCTCGCGTCCACCAGCTTCTCCACAAGGTCCTTTCGTTTTCTTTTCTTGAAGGTGGTGATGTCCCGTGTGGGTCCGACCACCAGACGTGTTCTGTCCTCAGAAACCAGCTGCCTCACGCTTTCCTGAATGTCCGAGCTGATCTTCTGAAACACCTCTGAACACGTCATGGCCAGCGCCTCCTGCACTGGTGCCCCGGGGGTTCCTCTGGCCCAAAGCCTCCACTGGTCCGCAGGGATCATGTTGAAGTGTTTGGTCACAATCTGCTCCAACGTTGTTCGCGACAGCGATTGTTCCTTCTTCTCTTCGTCCATCTTGCTTCTCCTGGTCCTCCTGTTGCTCCTCAAAGTTTCATTTATTCTCTCTTCAAAGGCACAATAGGATCAAAAGTGAAAGGACGTGGTGACGTCACAGCGCCTTCTTCTCAGCCTTGGATGATGGTCACAGCATTAAACAGATACAGGCGCACATTAAACGGCATGCACGGATAACAGATGGCGCGTATGTTAGACGTACCTGTGATCTACATAATCTATGATTATAGTTAGTGGGGTCTGCGGTGTGCACACAGACAGACAATTGGTTGTGGAAATTTTGAGAAAAACTGTCATTGTAGAAATCAGATTTACATTCATTGACTTGGTTTCACATTGGTTCCTTATAAGTGTATATATTTCCCCATCATTGGATTGTCTGCATGAATGATATTTGGCCCAAATCCCTCTCCCTGAAGAGACGTACCGATCAGAGTTAACCCAGGGTAGATGTAAACATTTAACTTGAAAGGGAGCATGTTTATTTATTACATGAGTCACTTCACTACAAAGGAAATCCCAAGTATCATCAACATAGGGAATGAATTGAAATTTATCCCAATTAACACTGATTAGATCAGTTTTAAATACCCAGGATGTGACGTTAAAATCCAGAGTGCTGGGCCAGGGGCGTTAACCTCCCTTAACCAAGTTTGTGCCTGACCGCATACCACATTCAGGACTAGATGATACCCCCCAGAAAATGTAGGCAGCTGATGTCATTTAAGGGATGGGACGCGAATGGAGCCAAGAAGTTCTGCAGGTGTGGACCCTCCTTCAACGGTGTTTCAATGATGAAGTCCACTGCACCTCCAGAGGGCTCATCAGCATCACCTAGCATCCCAGGTGTGCTCCCCTCCACTTTGGCCCCTTTCGACCCCCACTCCCCCAACGACACAGTGTTGCTGCTTTGGAGACCAGGTGTCATCTCTCCTCTTAATCCAGAGCCACTGGCTGGCCTTTTCAGCAGCTCCAGACAAGTCTTTGATGGCTTGACATTGGACCTTACCTCGGATGTCCTTGAGGAGCCTTGCAGCCAACTTCAATTGGGAGGACTTTCGTTTTCCAGCCCCTCTGCTCTGCATCGGCTGCCAGTTCCACATACCTGAGCCTCTTACGCTTGCAGGCCTCGCCCTTAGTCTCCTCCCAAGGCACTGTGAGCGCAGTGATGTAAACCCTTCGTATTTAAGGGGACCAGAGCACAATGCCAAATCTAAGGTTGGTTGTGGCAATTTCTGGGAAGCAGTCTCTGTTCTATGTCCACGAGGAGCCTCCAGTCTCGTGCTGCAATCAGCTGCCCAGCACTGTGTGTGGGGGTGTGGGTCTGCACCTCTCACCCAGGCTTCCTGTCCTCTCTTTTAGGCCAGAGCCAACAGGCTCTCTCTGCCGCTTCTCCCAACCTATGAACGTCTGTTTTCCTCAAGTGGCCGTTCAGACTGACCTTTATCATCAGATTTCACACTGATTGGGCTGGAAATCCTCAACATTCAACTTCCACAATCATCAGCCATGTTGTCCACCCCTTGTCCCAGCAGTCCTGGACAAGTTGTTGGTACTTGGTCTTCTTCCTCTCTGCTGCTTCCTCGCAGTCCTCCTCCCACAGGACGGTTAGTTCCACCAGGATGATTTTCTTTCCCTCTGGAGACCACATAATTATATCTGATCTTAGAGTGGTGGACTGTACCGCCTCTGGGAAGTGGAGCTTCCTCCTGAGGTCAGCCTCTATCTCTCAAGCCAGGGCTGACTGCAGGAGGTTTTGTTTGGCTTGGCCTTGGACGACTGGTCTATGAACCTGTTTCATGAAGGTGATGGTGCTAGGCAGTGATCTAGTTTTGGCTGGATGTTTCTTTCTCCTCTCTTGCTCCAAGATTTCTGTGAGCAGTGCCAACACCTTGTCACGGCGCCACCTATATCTTCCCTGGGTCAATGCTGTCTCGCACCCAGAAAGAATGTGCGCCATGGTTTCTTTACCACCACACAACCTGCAAAACTGGTCCTCCCTCATTCCCCACCTGTGCAAGTTGACAGGGGTTGGTAAGGTGTCGTCCACTGGAGTAGAAACGAGATCCGAAAAGGCTCCAGCCTTCACCGTTTGCTCCATGTGATGGTTCTTTTCGGAAGGCCCCACCTTTCTCTCCTCCCTTCGTCCTCAGGGTTTCAAACCTCATGATCCTAGATCATGGATCTCTTTTCCCCCTGGGTGGACTTTGACCACTGGTGAAAATGTGATGTTCCTAGATCTTGTCTTCCAGTGCAGGGATTCCCGATGGTACCTTGAGATGGTATCTTGGCCCTGAGAGAAGATTCTGCCTGGTTAACTCCAGTGCTGGCGGCCCACTTCCTGTCAGATCTTGTTCTTTTTCCTGCTTCCCTGATTAGTTGACCTTGACGTTATGTAGAGCCCCATAGCCGTAAAGTTTGCGGGTACTCCCAACCATCTTCGAAGGTGCCTGTTAAACTTCCTCTCCATCGCTTCAACTGATGTTATAGGCACTTCGTAAATGGTGAGAAGCCACATACGTCTTTGGAGTAGGCCATGCTGCTAGATCCAGCACTTATATTTCCCAGGTAGACCAGACTTGTCAAACTTCTTCAACCCTTCTTCAACTTTTTGGTGTTGGAGATACTGTTTTTATCTGTCACGGAAATATCGTACCACTTTCCAAGGCATTTAATAGGGTTCCCCTGGATGTTAGGGATTTCTTCCCCTTGAACAAGCTGCGTGACCTTAGTTTGTAGTTGTTTTACCCTTTTGGATCACCAGACTCCTGGATTTCTTGGGCTTGAAGGTTATCTTCGCCCACGTAGCCATCCGATCCAGTTCCGTCAGGACCCATCTTGCCTGCACGTTCGTTGGTGTTATCATGGTAAGATCGTCCATGAATGCCCTGATTGCTGGCTGTTGAATTCCTGCTGCAGTCTTTGGTCCCCTTAACTTTATACTCGCAGCAGAGATGATCAGGTTCATTCCCATGACAAACAAGATGGGAGAGATGGTACATCCCATTACTATTCCCTTCTCCACTGGCTGCCACTTTGTTGTAAACATGGCTGACTGGAATCGTAGCTTGATGTCCCCCAGGTAGTTGATGACTATCCCCTGGATGTGATGTGGGATGTGGTAATGGTTCTGATCTGAGAGGATCCCTGTTCTTTTGGCACAAAGCACCCTTCTGCCCTTCTCCAGCTTGTTGGTACGGTTTCTTTGGACCATATTACCTGCATAAGCTTCCACAGCCTTTGTAGGAGCTTGGGCATTTTTTGTACACCTTGCACGATATACCACTGGGACCTGGGGCAGAAGCTGATCTTGCATGATGGATGACCTCTTGAACCTCTCTCCCTGATGGAACTTACTTTATTCCTTCCTTTTCGTCCGTGCTTGCCAATCTAAACTGCTTTCTCAGGGACTTAATCTCCTTCTGAGGTTGTTTAATCTTTCTTTCTCTCTTCTTTTCTTTATTCTCTCTCCTTGGCACTGTTCCAAACCGTTGTTCCAACCGGTGATGGCTGAGTGAATCCACCTTCCTTTCTACTGATCCTGCTTGAACCGCTTCAAGCACCATGTCCAGATCTTCATCGAGCATTGACCACTCCTTGGTCTCACTCATCTTGGGCCACTTGTTTCTTTCTTTTGTTGGATGCAGTTGGCTTTCTGGAATGGCATCTGACGTTGTCCTTGTATGTTCTTGGGGGATTGCAGGCACTGAGAAATCTCTAGGAGTATGGTTTGCTTCCTACCTAGGGTTCTCCTGCCTCCCACCAGACTGATCGTCTCTCCAGTGTGCATGTGTCCATCCTTGTTCACACTTGGCTTTGCCCTTGGTCTTGCTCTGATGTATTTTGAGACCTCTTGTACCTTTGCATTTGCTTTCCGCAATTGCATTCATGAAATCTTCCGCTTCTCAATGTCTTCTGATCGCATCCACTGTCCCTGCTTTCCCTGTGAGACAGCTGTTGTACATTGTGCAGCCTGCTCTTGTCGGCGTATTTTCTCCAGCATAAGGGCTCACCGCTGCACCGGAGTTGCCTTGTACTACGACAGTTAGGTCTCCCCAAGGCCAAGGCCTCTTCTCCCTCTGATCACACTGCCTACGATGTCCCAGGGCTTTCGGGCTGATTTGGCTCCATGTGCAGCTGCCGCCGGAGTCAGCCATAGTGATTTTGCACTGCTCTGTGAGACTGGTCAAGGGAAGCTCCAGGATACCTCTCCCGTAGAGTACAATGTTGCTGAGGCACCTGGGAAGGCCTAGCCATTTCTTAGTGAAAGAACTGACCATCCTCTCAAGCTTGTCAGCCTTGGAGATCGGCACATCATAGATGGTCAGAGGCCACATCAGTCCTAGTAAGAGACCAAACTGGCTGCACCATAGCTCCAGCCTACCTGGGAGCATGGTTTTATCAATATGTGTGAGGCCACTGATGGTGTCCTCCCTGAGCTGTTCCAACATCCCTCACGGTTGCATCATACCAACATGCAAGGCTCTTTATTGGTTTCTCTGCCACAGTTGGAATTGATTCATCACTGATGTAGAAACGTTGGTCTGACGGCTTCCCTTTCATTACTGACGCACTCCTGGACTTGCTCGGCTTCAACTTCATCCGGCCCATTCAGTGTTTTCCTGCAACATCCTCAGCAGTCGCCTGGTACATGGAAGGGTTGTGGTGAGGGTGGTCACGTCATCCATGTATGTCCTGATGGGAGGAAGACGCCGGCTTGGTGATAGTTGGCACTCACCAACCACCCACCGAGATGCACAGATGATGACCTCCATGGCCTTAGTGAAGGATATGGGCGAGATGGTGCATCCTGCCATGATGCCTGCTTCCAGGGGATTCCAAGCAGTGGTGCGCTCAGCTGTTGTTAAAGCTGCATATCCTGGAAGTAGGCCTCGATGAGGGCTGTGATAGACTCCGGGACTCTGAAGTAGCCAAACGAAGTCCAAAGGAAGTTATGTGGGACAGAGCCAAAGGCGTTGGCAAGCTCGAGAAAAACGACTTGAGGTCTTTTCCATCCCTTTTTACCGCCTGCTGCTTGTGTGCTGGACACACCCAGAGAAACCTGGAGCTCCTGCATTCTGCACCAATGTATTGATGAATTGGTTCCTTTGCAGGTAGGTGGTCAACCTGCAAGCCACCACGCTGAAAAAGATTTTGCCCTCCACATTCAGGAGACTGATTTGGCGAAATTGGCTGATGTTGCTTGAGTCTTTTTCCTTTGGGATCAGGATACCACCTGCTCTCCACCAGGCTGTTGGAATTGCCTGCCTCTGCCATGCAACCTTCCTCAGCCTCCACAGGAAATGCAAAACACTCCTTTAGGCCCAGGGGAGAATGCTGCCCTTGCCCTATTATGTATAAAAAGGTCTATGTTCATATTTTTACATTGCCCAAATTCAATGTACTTGGGGCAATTTTCCAGACACAATATATAAAACAATGAAAAGCGATCAGACAGTATGCCAGGTTTGATTGTCCTCCCATATCCTCATTTGTAGCAAGTACGATCTAATTAAGTCGTAGATCGAGGATCAACTCTTGTAGGTTTATTGATTAACTGGGTGAGATTTGCACCAATGGTCACCAGGTCAATCATTAGTAGTGGTTAAGCCAGTTGCTATTGAAATCACCCAAAATTATCAATTCATTATGTTTCTCAAAAGAGTTAATAGTTGACAAAATGCATTTGGTGGAGTCAGCAGGGGCTGGGGGAGGTCTGTATATATTACCAATAGTTAATGTTTGGTTTCATGACCGATGGTGGGGAGAAGTAGCCTGCCTTACTCAGAGGTGTATGTGGGACAGGGTCCACACACCCCTCGATGGAGGCACTTTTCTTGGAGCTGCAGCCAGTGATCGTCTTCATCACCTTCCACACCTCCCTCATGTTCTTGTTCTTCATCCTTTGCTCGATCTTCCTTCTATGTTGCTCTTTTCGACACACTGAGCTGGACTGTGAGTTCTTCTGTATCCATTTGAATTCCTGTGTGTCACCATCTTCGAAGGTCTTCTTCTGGTTCAGAAGGCCCTTGATGTCACTGGTTATCCAGGGCAAAGGCAGTGGGGTCTGCTATAATTAGTGGGGGTCTTTTTAGAGGAGTGTAAGTACCTCAGGGTTGTTGTTCACAAGTAAATGAAGGATGGAATGAGAGATAGACAGACAGATCATGGCGCCATCAGCAGTGATGCGGTCAGTCATTTGGTCTGCTGTGGTGAAGAGAGACCTGAAACTCTCAACTTACCATCAGTCTACATTCTAAAGCTCACCAGTGGTGATAAGCTTTGGGTCATGACCGAAAGAATGAGGGCATGGGTAGAAGCAGCCAAAATGGGTTTCCTTCGTAGGGTGTCTGGGCTCAGCCTAAGAGACGGGATGAGGAGCTCGGACATCCGAGAAGGACTCTAGAGTAGAGCTGCTGCTCCTCTGCATCAAAAGAAACCGATTGAGGTCGTTGGGGCATCTGGTAAGGACGTCCTAATAACGGGGAGAGGGAAGTCTGGGCTTCCTAGCTGAAGCTGCTGCCTCCTCCGGACCTGGATCAAGCGATGGAGAAGATGGACAAGTGGACGGACAGACAAAAGGACGAACAGATGAACGGACAAACGCGTGGACTACTATAGTAAAGCCAACTACTGTTGTTGCTCGTGTTTCTTCTGTGACTCCTGCACATTTCAGCAACATTTTTGAAACAAAACAAGGGTCGTTTCACAGCCCTCTGGCTGGGCCATACTTTCACCAACAAACACGATTTCAACACTAAAATGTAGTTTCAACTCTCAGAGTGAGCTGTGTGAAATCAGATTGTGTCTGACATCAATGGTTTGTCCCCAGGACAATCACACATCTGAATTTGAGGAAAATCAGTAAAGCTAGACATTGTGGCCACAATTTGCACAGGCATTAATGATTTGTTTGCCCTGTTCATCTTTTTAACTTTGTCACTTTTCTAATTTTTCACTCTGTCACTGGAAACTATACAACTACGCGATGGGAACTTCTCCTGGTTCTCATGAAGAAAACGCTGCAGCAATACCATGTATGGTTTTGGCGCTGCAAGTCGAAGAAAAGAGCTGCTTTGATGACAGAGCTTCAGCTGCTGCTGCTCAGGTGGTGTCTCAACCTGCGGCCCATGGCCCCCCATGGGTCCAGCTGCAGAACCAACATTAGAAGAGGTCAACAAGCCATTTTGTACCTTCTTTGGTTTTGTGTTTCTTCTGAAATTAGGTGATGAATTGATGTGAGACGTGTGTGTATGAGGGGGGTGTCAAAGGATCAAAGGACCCCAAGCCCCAATTCTCCTGTCACCATGCTGGTGAGCATGTCTGTGTACACAATCTCTGACCTGTTATCCATACTTTGGATGCGAACACATGACGTATGACAGAACATTGAATTTATTACTTTGAAATGTTTTGACATCATTTAGAACATTTTTAATTTCATCTTTACAAACCTACAAATTAGAATTGTGATTAATGAGGGATCGGTGGCTTGGGGTCAGCAGCCCTGGGGGTGTTGTTCTGAGATCTGACTCTCTGGGATGCAGTTTTTGGCTTTACCCTCTTGCTTCTCGTCAGGGGGGGTTCTGAGGTGTTTGTTCAGACTCATGATGAGGAAACAAACAAAGGTCAGGTCGTCAGCCTCCATCGCCATGACAATGATGTTCTCCACAGAGCCGTACTCTCCCAGCAGGTCTTTGATGATGAATTTCATCACTTTGTTGATGCTGTTCACAGTCACCAGTCCATCAGTGAGGGGGGGGGCAATCTCCCCTGAAACACGGTCCAACAGACGCTCGATTGCTACAGAGACGTCCTCAGTCCCAAGATTCATTTTGGAGAGTTTTGGAAGATGCATGGCGACGTGGAAGATCAGAGAGTGAAGCAACGTGTGGAGCTTCTCATCAACACTGACCAAAGGTTCTCTGGGGCACTGGGGGACTGTAGACTTGAACTGGGGGGCTGGGGACTTGGTCTCGGGCACTGAGGATTTGGGCTGGGGGACTGTGGACCCATGCCTAGGGACTGTGGACATGGACTGGGGGACTGTGGACATAAACTGGGGGGCTAAGTACTTGGACTGGGGGACTAGGTACTTGGACTGGGGGACTGGGGACTTTCTCTGGTTCTTTGTAGCCTTTGCCAAGGCGAGTTTGGACTCTGTACAGGTCCTTGTAGACTGTGTGGTGGAACTGGGGAACCTGATGGGGGTGGGCAGTTGGTTGTCCTCAGCGGGGATCTGCTGGTCCTCGATCAGGAGCAGCACCTGTTCAAACATGCTCCTCACTGCTTCTGCTGTCTTCTTGTAGATCTTCTGTGTGTCAAAGGTCTCCAGCGGGTTCTGTCTCCTGGGCGTGTGGAGGACATTTGTTTGAGAGTAATTCCTTGGGGGGGTGCCAGCAGGGGCGGGTAGCATCATGTGACATTGTATGTGGCTGAAGAGTTTGTCCGTTAGCTCTCTGGAGAACTCGGACATGTCCTTCCTGATGTTCTTCACCTCTCTGCTTGTTCCAGTGACTTGGTCGAACAGTTTGACGAACGAGTCTTTGACCGAGTCAAAGTGGACCGGAATCAGTTTTCTTCCAAATGAGACGCTGCTGGATTCAGACCTGGATTCAGCATCTGAGATATTCAGCAGTAATTCCTTGACGGACATGTTCAGGGAGCTTGTCTCCATGAAGGACCTGTTCTGGGAACTTGTATCCATGAAGGACCTGCTTGAGTCCTTCGAGGACATGCTCTGGGAGCTCCTGTCCTCATAGTCCATGAAGGGCATGTTCTGGGAGCTGGCGTCCTCCTCGAAGCTCCTCAGCAGGTCTTCCATCATGCTTTGGTAAATGCACTTGGTGTGGTCCAAGAAGTTATTCCTGCTCGCGTCCACCAGCTTCTCCACAAGGTCCTTTCGTTTTCTTTTCTTGAAGGTGGTGATGTCCCGTGTGGGTCCGACCACCAGACGTGTTCTGTCCTCAGAAACCAGCTGCCTCACGCTTTCCTGCATGTCCAAGCTGATCTTCTGAAACACCTCTGAACACGTCATGGCCAGCGCCTCCTGCACTGGTGCCCCGGGGGTTCCTCTGGCCCAAAGCCTCCACTGGTCCGCAGGGATCCTGTTGAAGTGTTTGGTCACGATCTGCTCCAGCGTCGCTCGCTTCATCTGCTTGTCCATCCTGCTTTTCCTGCTCCTGCTGCTCCTCAACCTGCTCCTCAAACTTTCATTTATTCTTTCTTCAAAGGCGCAGTAGCATCAGTGAAAGGACGTGGTGACGTCACTGTGCCTTCTTCTCTGCCTTGGATGATAGTCACAGCATCACAAATAATCAAAGGTCAAAGTGTTCGAGGGCTCTGGAGCTCCATCGGTGTCAAAATAAAAGAATACAGAGGATTCACACTCACACTAATAAACATTTGTAGAAAACGTTGAATGTATTTACAGACGGTTTGTATGTAAAACGCAGTTCACACATCCTTTTTTTTTAAAAAACGGAACAGTCTGCAGCCAATCAGAAGAACGGACCCCACAAGGCCAGAGTTTGGACCATCGGTCAGTCGGACCCCTTTTCCACTTCAGTTCAACACGTGGATCCACAATGGAGAACCAACTGCGATTTGTGGATTTAAGACAGAGGGTCTGCGTCCAGGTCTTCCTCAACGTTCTCAGCAAACACCAAACACACAAACATCATCGACAACAGCTGTAGTAACACGACGAGTAAAGGTGAACTATGTCAAGTTGGCAGAATACCGACATTGAGTGATCAGTCTGCACCATCCATGTCAAGTGATGAATCTGACAGGATAACTACGAATTTCAACTAATCAGTACATTTGACAACAGTATTTAACATGATCTCTGCTATCCATGATCAATCAGAGACAGATCTATGACAGACACCATCACTAGTCTGATATCATTCTATCAGAGACAGATCTATAACAGACACCATCACTAGTCTGATGTCATTCTATCAGAGACAGATCTATAACAGACACCATCACTAGTCTGATGTCGTTCTATCAGAGACAGATCTATAACAGACACCATCACTAGTCACCATCCCCTCCTTGAACCGCCACCTTACCGTGGTGGAGGGGTTTGAGTACCCGAATGATCCTAGGGGCTATGTTGTCGGGGGTTTTTATGCCCCTGGTAGGGTCTCCCAAGGCAAACAGGTCCTAGGAGACGGGTCAGACTAAGAGCGGTTCAAAACTGCCCCATTGAGAGAATTAAAAACAAGGACGTGCACGTCGCCTGGATTGGCGTCACCGGGGCCCCACCCTGGAGCCAGGCCTGGGGTTGGGGCTCGTGGGCGAGCGCCTGGTGGCTGGGTCTCTGCCCACGGGACCCAGCCGGGTACAGCCCGAAGGAGCGACGTGGGCCCGCCCTCCTGTAGGCCCACCACCCGCAGGAGGGCTCAGAAGGGGCCGGTGCAATGTGGTTTGGGTGGCGGCCGCGGGCGAGGGCCCCGGCAACCCAAACCCCGGACAACAACTCTGGCTATGGGGACATGGAATGTCACCTCGCTGGGGGGGAAAGAGCCCGAACTTGTGCGGGAGGCTGAGCGGTACCGGCTAGAGATAGTCGGGCTCGCCTCCACGCACAGCTTGGGCTCCGGAACCCATCTCCTTGAGAGAGGTTGGACTCTCTATTATTCTGGAGTTGCCCGCGGTGAGAGGCGACGGGCTGGTGTGGGCTTGCTCATAGCTCCCCAGCTTAGTCGCCATGTGTTGGAGTTTTCCCCATTGAGCGAGAGGGTCGCTTCCCTTCGCCTTCGG
>CAAKHB010002746.1:0-12456 GCA_901007665.1 Aeoliscus strigatus
AGGATGGACAGGATTAGGAATGAGGTCATCAGAGGGACAACACAGACAGGAAGGTTAGGAGAAAAAGCTAGAGAGGCTAGATTGAGATGGTTTGGACATGTGCAGAGGAGGGACAGTGGATACATTGGTAGGAGAATGTAAACCCTGGATTTACACCGGCTGCGTGTGCGTTGCGTCTCCGATCCGGCACGGCGCCGGATCAAATACGTTTCCATTCTAATCAATGTGTCCATTTACACCGACTGCGTTGCGTTGCGTCTCCGATCCGTCTCAGCTCCGTCAGTCCGGAGCGCTGCGTCGAAAATACGCAGAGGTTCTATTTCTGACGGATGCCGGAGCTGAGACGCATAAATTTGGCACAAAATCCATCGAGCGGGGCAGGAAGTCCAACACAGAAACAAAATAAATATCCGGTTACTTTTCACAATAAAACGCTCGACGTTGACGCCGGATCGTATTTCATACTATTTCATCAGTACTTTCAACACAGTACATTTATTAAGAGTATTTATTTACGAACGAGCTACTTTCCCATGGTAAAAGCACAAAACACCGAAAAAAAGTCAAACACAAGCGAGTCCGGTTTTGTGCTTCCATCTTGACCAAACGTGTCCTCTGAGATCATGTCGACGGGCTCAGCGTCTGACGTCCACCCCCTGATGTGGAGCAGAGACAGGCCTCAGCTGAGCACATCAGTCAGGCGCCGTTTGACTTTGGGACGGTGAGATCCCGTCATCGTAAACAAAGGCCATCGTCCTCCGTCTCTCTTCCTTTTTCCTCTCTCAGCTTGTCTTCTGTCTCTCTCTCTCTGTCCATCTCTGTGGTGTCGCTCCTCCCCTCTGCTGTCTTCTCTCTCTTTGTTCATCCTCGGGTCTGTGGATTCATAGGAGCACAGAAATGGAAATCATGAAACAGGGGAGTTGAAAGTGGAGAAGGCTCACTTTTCATTTTGGCTGTATTCTTAATAGATTGGCCTGCAGGTCTTGACGACCCAGCGAGGGAAAATGTGGCTGAGCAGCACAAAGAGCTCAGGCTTTCTTCTTTTCTATCACTTGCATAACAAACATGCACACAAGACACCCATGTCAGTCCCCTGTGCTCTGGCATACACGCCCCCCCACACCCCCCAAACACACGTCAGTCACAGCACTGACAGAGTAACCGGAGCTGGGGTGGTGTCTCTCACTTTCTCTGGACTCAGAGATAAAAGAAGAAAGCTCAGCCACTTAGCCCAATGGAGAGAAACGGATATTGCGGTTATTAAAGGCTCAGAAGAAAATATAAGAGCGCATGGGTCCAAACAGTCTGAGACGGAAGTGATGGACAGGAGGCAACAAGGCCAAACCATGCGAAAAGAGGATAGAGGGAGCTTCAGGACTTAAGTTAAACCATAAAAAGTACTGAATGTTGTAGACCAGGTTCCACAGTACAGGTCTGAATCTTTCGTCACTTGTCTTGTCACTGTCAAAAGGAATTTAGCGAGCGAGAGGGATTTCCTCTTGTGCTGGACTGATTTATTTTTCCCGTCTTCATCTGTGTGTCTAAAATGACCCTAATAACATGTAGTAATTGAGCGTTGAGTTAGCAAATTAAAGGCCGTGATGAACATCGAGCTGATAAAACTCATTTTACTGCTCTGTTGAAAGATTTTTTTCAGAACAGACCACAAAGAGCCTCGAGGCGTTGTCATGATTTATCTCTGAGAAACCGCTGTCGTCTTCTCTCTGTACTGTCAGAAAAGTCCAGTTCCGACGCTTCTGACACACTAATCCCTTACCAGACTGGTTCAATAAGTCTATTTCAGTTGGTTTCCATTATCTCTGTTGTAGTTGTATTGCAAAGTGGCTTTGATATCAGCTTCAGAACCCGTCTCCATCATTGTGCCAGCGTGAACGACAATTTAACATCAATGAAAATCAACCACTCACCTGTTTTTGTAATATTGGCCAAAATGAACCCAACTCCAGGACCACGTGTCAGTTCACAGCCCCTAACTTTACTCATTCTATACACTCAGTGTTGTTTTCAGATCCAGCCTGCGGACTTTCACGTCCCATAAACCCAGTATACTACTTTCTGCTCACGACAAACGCAGACGATAATGAATTGGTAGATATAATGAAATACACAAAACAAAAAATATTGCTCTGTGGCTTTTGGCAAGGAAAAAAGTGTTGGGCTTCTATTCACCAGAAACATGTGTATGTGTATGATAAGACACACTGAATACAATGCAAATGTGTATCTGCTCCACACAAGCAACATGCTTGGGATTCCACGTCTTTGTAGCTCAAGGTGGAATAATTTCCAGTTGAAAATGGAGTTTTTTGTGTTCCACTTTCATTAAAACATGGTTAGTGGGAAAAAAAGCATTTGTGTGCTAGTTCTGAGTTGATTCTGAGTTGAACACATGGTATTCCCCACATGACTACACTGTAATAATACTACCTTTGGTAATGAGTAAAGCTGTTCTGTGTGTATGAGTCATTGAAATGAAAAAAAAAAAAAAAAAAACACCCAGGAAAAACACAGATTACACGGATGGCTAATGCAGTGGGCCGCCATATTGGATTCTGAACTGAGCTTCCCACTTGTCTGGTTAGAAGGGAGTTCTATTAGGCAACTTCCTGAAGACTGAATGGTCATAATGTTTCCATTTCCTGACAGGTGGATGAATAAATAATGCGTTTTGTGGCTCGGCACACTTTGACTGAATGACAACAAAGACATAAGTGGCAAGTGATGGTCATTAAAGTGAAGTAACAGGAGAAGTCGTCCACTCGTACAGTAACAAAGCGGTATTTGAAACAATACTTCTTCCCAGATACAATATACCCAAAGCATCAGACATGTCTCTAGACTTCAGAATAAATCAGTTCAGTGGCTGTAACTGTTGCACCAGGGGAACTATTATGTTACCATCAATAATTCAAATGAACACTTGAGGACATATCTGTTGCATGTGTTGAAGAAAATGCGACGATACTTAAAATAATAAACCTATCGCTGTGCTTATTCTTTTCTTAGCTGCAAACAATGCATGTGACTGTCAGTGTATTTAATGGCCAAAGCTGGATGAAAGCAATTCAGTTTTCAGGTTGACTCCATCATGTATCTGCAGTTGTGCAATGAAGTTGCAGTTTATTTATACATTTATTTCAGATATTCATTTTATTTCCAAAAGAACAATGACACATCATGTTATTGAAAAACGCTATTGCTTTTCGTTTCTTGAATCCATGCGAGGTGCTGAGAGTCCTGTTTTTTTTCGAGACTTCTTTTTTTTTCCTTGGAGAAGACGCAGTGCTGTGGTAATGTTGCAGAGAGGCTGAGATTGTGAAAGTGCAGGAAGAGGGATGTTTGGCAGAAGCTTTAAAGTAGCTGTTGTGATGTTATTACCACAGCTACACAGGAGGTGGACGGTGAAGTGAGTTGGCTGTACGCAAACACACACACACACTCTACTGCGCAAAAGCACACACCTTAGAACACAAACACACATAGGAAAAGTCATTTAGGCAAAATCAAACAAACACAGTACCTGTCAGGGTCAGAACAAGAGCCGTGGACTCCCAGGAGTCCTCCCTCAAGTTCTGATGTGACATTGTTGAAAACTGAAGAAAATAGAGTGAACAAATGTCTGAATAGTTGCAATCTCAGGTAAAAAGTACTGTGTGTGATCTACACTGTAGATGTATCCAATCTACTCAGAGTCAGTGTCTCAGAAAGTCATTTTCTCCTGGTTTGTGTCTTTCAGCTTAGTTCCCCACCCTCCGTTTCTTATCTCCACTCCCCACACACGTTTTCACTCTCCCTCAATCACCTCTCATTTAGTGGCTATCTCTCTGAGCTACCTGCCCATTATGGCTCCTCCATGAGAGCTGCGAGGAAATCATTGAAACGGAGCAAACCATACATTTAGCAGGGCTGACCACATTTTCTACTGTGACATTTGTCCTTTTGAGGCTGTGTGAAATCATCACCTTTACTGGAACTCACTCCCCGAAGAGAGCCTTCTTTTTTTTTTCTTTTTTAAATGAGAATAAAACAGAACGGTGTTCATTTCAAGGCTTGTGAGCCCATCTGTAATTTCTTGTACCGTTATTTTCCATCCTCCATTTCTCATCTCTTGGAATAGAGCTGTATCTGTGTCAGTTTGGTAAATGAAAACGCAGCATCTCATCACATCGGTTTGTGTGTTTGAATTACGCACACATTTTGTTGGATCGTAGCGCAGGCCAAGGAGCAGCCCAATAAATAGCCTGCATATCCAAAAATATTTGGTGGAGGTTTGCTTCACTCCTCTCTTTCATAAGTGCATCAAAGCGAGCCGTCCCATCTAATCGACCTGTCAAACAGCGTCGAAAACTACATCGCCTCCTCGCAAAGCAATCACACACTCCAACAGGCAGTGATGTTCCCCTGAGGTCACACTTATTCTCCAACTAGGCTAATTATTCAGCTACATGCCACGTTCCCTCCTCCGGTTCGGGGTTATGGCCTGACTGACAAGTTGATGTAAGGTTAAGGATGTGGACAGGGCCTTATGTCGGCGTGGCAGTTTGCCTATTGCACTAAGAACTGTGCTGTGAGAGGATGAGGATGCGGTGTTGCCAGCCAGCTCGGTAATGATCATTCCTGCCGGGTTAAAGCACCCAGCAGTTCACTTTATTCTCCAGATCGCTCAGCTAATTTCACGCCAACCTGAGGGGAATGCCCGGTTTGACCCCGTTCTCTGTTCTCAAGGCGCTCTCGCTCCTCCTGCTGCCGAAGTTTCTCACACACAAGAGACAGCAGAGAGCTTCTCCTCGTTAAAAGGGAAAAACTGCAGGAGGTGATGTTTTGTTTTGCAGCGGTCACCTAATTAAAGAGTGTTGTTTACAGTATCTGCTCCACGAGCTGCACGAGAACATCTGTCCTGGCTCTTTGTGTGCACGTGGAGCTCATGGAGAAATGCGTCTTTCGTGATAAAATGAGCTGACTTGCGCGTTGAGAGAGGTTGTTTGTTAATCCACCGCTCTGTGTCACCTAGGTGCTGCAGACGGAGCTGAAGGAGCGGGAACATCTAGTGGTCAGCACTCTGGATCAAGCCAGGATGTTTCTCGCTGAGCAGCCGATCGAAGGTCCAGGAGAACCACGCAAGAACATGCAGCCAAAGACCGGTCTGCTCACACTTTGGAACCATTGAAACCATCCACTCTTATGTCAGATATCACAGCATGGGAACCTGAACCTGCATATTTGTCCATAAATCACCTTTTTTTTTTTTTTTTACAAGAATTCAGGACATACAAACAGAAATTTAAAGTTATTGTACTTTCTGATATTTAAAGCGAAGCCATCAACACATCAAGCCTGGTTTCAAACAACTTTGAGCTGGTACTAATGACGGTTACAAATAAAAAAAAAAAAAACAAGAATTAAACAGGCATCAGAATTTACTGTTTTTTTTTTGGAAGTCAGCACGTTACTCTTCTAACTTCAAGCCATTGTGTAAATAATTAAACCAACCCAAGGACACGCGTAAGGTTGTGGCAGCACTTCAGAGCCCCGACTGAGAGTGCTGCTGTCTGTGATCTTGACGTGCGGTTATCAAAGCATCTTCTCATTAGAACTGATGAAATATGAGCCAGGCTTTGTTGCGTAATCAGAGTAGATCGGGAAAGGGAAAAGACTGGATTGTTCAGAGTGACACCGGTGGAGCTGCAGCAGCTAATTGCCTGCATTCTTTGTCTTGTTTTGCTTTTTCTGCTCCCGTTATAAAAGGCTCATCATTCATGGACCACAGAGATTTAAAGTTGACTGTTTCTTCCCTGTATCTCATCCAGACCTCACACCGGAGGAGAAAGCGCGGGGCTTAGCCCGGGCGATCCGCAAGCAGACGGGTGAGGTGAAGGAGCGGTGGGAGCGGCTGAAGGGCCACGTGGGCGGCTGGCAGAATCAGGTGGAGCAGGCTCTGGAGCGACTCCAGGAGCTGCAGAGCTCCATGGACCAGCTCGACCTGCGGCTGACTCAGGCCGAGGAGGCCAAAGCGACCTGGCAGCCCGTGGGGGATCTACTGATCGACTCGCTGCAGGACCACATCGACAAGACCCTGGTGAGTCTCACAGACACACACCGTCTCATACCACGGTGTTATGATATCCTGCTAGTATTAGTCGTCACTTATTTTCAGAACGCAATGGTACCTGATGTGATGATCAGGTCATGTACAGTAAACCCACGTGAGGTAAAGCCGTCTCATTTAGGACAACTGTCCTTTACAGGAACACAGTCAGGCTTTGTGAAACTGATGGAGATTGTATTTGTCACTTACATTACTTGTCCCAACATGAAACCCTCTGCTCAGGCTTTCAGGGAGGAGATTGCCCCGTTGCGTCAGAACGTCCGGCTCGTAAATGAGCTCTCTGGGGAGCTGACACCGCTGGACATCCAGCTGTCCTCCACTGCCTCCAGGCAACTGGACCAGCTCAACATGAGATGGAAACTACTGCAGGTACAGGTCGCTGGGGTTGTTTAACCCGGCCACACACACACACACCTTTCTTTCTGTACCTGCTTTCTTCACACTTGCCTGAACGTCTTCAAGCACTTTGATCCCATTTCCCCTGCATCCTCCTCCATTGTGCTGCTGTGGTTTTATCTCCTGTCGGCCTTGGGCTCGCTCCCCCTCAGCTCCCCGTGACGTGCATGCTGATTTGTCTTTGTGTCGGTCAAACAAAGCGGACAGAGGACTGTCCTTCTACCTGTCTGCCTATTCAGTTTGTCACCACACATTATGGATACTGTTCACAGCAGTCAGGTCAAGTGGTTTTGGATGAATACGTTTCCTTTCTGTGAATCAGCTTTTAGAACATTTTATCTCCATGAAGTCATGTGTCAGCAGAAAAATGAATATTTGTCTTGTTTTTTTCGACTTTAAACACATTGCTGGCCAGCGCTGGGGTAGGACACTGTCAAACTAGGCAGCTAACTTGTTTGTTTGTTTGACCATTGTCAGAGGAGTGTTGTTCTTCTGTGGACTTTTCTCTCAGTTTCCGTGAGCCGGGACTGAATGGAGAGTTTGATGGTATGCACACAGTTTCCATCGTGTTCTCTGTGGGACGGTGACCATAAAAGCGGTGTCGATCGATCAGAGTGTGTGCGTGGATGTCACACTCTCAGGTGCTGCCGATACCTTCCTGTTTGGGAGACTAATGGAGCAGGTCAACCTCCCAGCCACAGGGGGCTCAGGTGCACTGTGGATCAATACACAACCGATGCGGCAGTGAAGCAGTTTGTGTTTTTGCCAGAAACAATTTGGGGTGGACGAAATACAAAAAAGGAAGGAAATGAACCAGGTTGGTTTTGTTTCACTGATCATCAGGTCAGTGTATCAGTATCAGACAGCAAACATCTCCGCTTTCTCACAGGCATCATTTTGGAGGGGGGGGGGGAGGTGACATGTACACACTGCTTTTCGTCAAGAATCATTTTGTACCCACCACTCAGCGGTTCAAACTGACACAGATCAATGCCGAACTGTTGGTCTGTTAAAAACATCTAGAACATGTTGAAACCCGCGTTCATCCAAGTGATGACGTTTCTAAACCGGCAAGATTTCCAAGGGGAGTCCGGTGCTGAAATGATCGGGGGTTGTCTCTGTCCCCCACCACATTTCAAACCAAACTGACGCTCATGGTCCATTTAATGAAAGAAAATATTTGTAGTCTTGGTTACAGTGTTGTGACAAGAAGCACATTTTCGGCCTGAGCTCTTTCAAACGCTGCGGTTTCACATCATTATGGTGGACTCATGCAGTCTGACGCTAATGGGGGATCTCGCTGACGCCCTCCTGGTTTCATAGGGTTTTTGATTTACTTCATTCTGAAGCGTCGCGCATCTGTTGCTGTGGATTATGTTTTCGACTCGGTCAATCCCTCCCACAACAGACGAATCACACCCAAAAGAGTTTAAGCGTGCACCGTTCCCATGTATCAGTGACCTCCTCCACTAGTAAAGCTGTGCATTGTAGTCGAGGTGTCGTGACAAAACCAAATCAATGCAGCTGTCAGGTTTACTGCCGGCCCTGTCTGACTGCCTGTCCGATGCACTTGCAGGTGTCAGTAGACGACAGACTGAAGCTCCTGCAGGACGCCCACAGAGACTTTGGCCCCTCCTCTCAACATTTCCTCTCCAGTGAGTACAGATTCACCTTTCTCAGGAAAGGAGTGTTCCCCCCCCCACCTTTTTTTTGGTGCCATGTGTCTCAGTTTTTGCAGCACTGTTGAATAATGTAAAGCTGAATCACACATCCCAACTCCTCTCCTACCTTTACTGCGTTCACTGCTCACTGCTGTCATTTCCAAGGATCATACATGTCAGGTTAGTGTCTCTCTGCGTCACCCCCTGCGTGACCAGCAGATATAAATTTACCACGTAAGCCCCCCCCCCAGAGAGCTCAACAACCGCACCAGACACAACAGCAATCCTTCTCTTCTTTCATCTTCACTGGCACCATGACACGATCCACTCCATCACACATTCACCCTCATTACACCAGGACCTGAATATTCCCTCAGGGATCAATAAAGTACTGTGTTTTTATCTTGTCCGATCCATCCCGTGTATCTCCCGATCTCACTTTACGCCTTTCTCTCACTGTTTTTTCATCTCTGTTTTGTCACGGAGGAGGGAAAGTGGGAGGGCAATAAATCAAGCAACATTTCATTTTCTAATTGCTGTGGAGAGCGTCTCATATTTGACTGGTTTTAATACAACATCAGTCATTTAAAGATTCCTCCTTTTCCTTCCTGTGATGTTTGTTGTGGGTGTGAACAATCGTTCACACAACCCACAGGGATTTTACAAAATGCTGGACTGTTGTTTTTGTGCCTTTTGGTTTTAAATATCTGTTTTCTCCTTTTAAGTCCTCTTTCTTCTGTGTTTCATGTACTGTAATTCTTCCTTATGTAACTGGATGTTGTTGCCATGGAAGTGTTAGATGTAAGAATGATTTTAAACACTAAATGGATTACTTCAGTGCACAGCAAAAGAGTTCATTGGTTATTGAGATGGTGTGATTTGTGATTCCTAAACTTTTGGTCTCCTTCTCAAATCTGGGTGTGTTTATCTTTCCTCTGCAGCCTCCGTTCAGCTCCCCTGGCAACGTGCCGTCTCACAGAATAAGGTCCCATATTACATCAAGTAAGTGTATAGAAATAGCTCTGAGAACCATCTGTGCCTCTGTAAGAACTGTATCCGTGCACGTCTGCGTATGTGTTGGTACACGTGTGTCATTTGATACTGTGTCTCCTGGGACAGGAGAAGCTTTTCATCGTTCATAGCTTGTCGGTCAGGGAAGCCTCCGTCTGATCACATCTGGTCAGATGTGGTGCTTTAAACATCTGCTGCACCAGCAGCTGCCGTGGTCGTCATACAACAATAATACAAGTGATAACGGTACTTTTTTATTTGAAAAGGCACCTGTCACGACGCTCAAGGTCACCATACAATAAAAGAATACAATACAAAATGTTGTATATAAAGGAACAAACAGTAAAAAATAGTAAGTGAAACCTCAAGTTCAGAAAGACTGAAAGGATATGAATAGTGACTACACAAAACTAGTGTGAGAGGGTGTGGGCCTGTTTGAAGAGGTACGTTTAGAGCCGGGATTTGAAAATGGAGAGGGTGGGAGAGTGTTCCAGAGGTGGCGTGCTGAGCGACTGAAAGCTCTTGTGCCCATGGTGGAAGGTGGTAAGCAGGATTTGATACAGGATGTGATGTTTAATGGGACCAGTTGGTGTTTATGGAGGGACTTTGTAGGTAAACCAGAGAGAAGGGAGTTCCATTCATCTAAAGAGGAACAACTACACATACACAGACCTCCTTTCCACCCATATTGTGATTGTACAACAATATTCATTTGATGAATAAAAAAAAAATAAAACTAAAACTATTAATAAAAAAATAAAACTATTTTTTCTTTTTGTTTTTCATTTTCTTTTTCATATCAATAGTAAAACAAAATGATTACTTTTTTAAAACTTCATTCAAGTCCATTCATTACCTTTTGAGCCATTTTGCGAACAGCAAGGTGATGATTTTATCGTGGAGAGAAAAGCCTCAAAAGTTCAAAGCATTGTTTGGTTTTCTATGATGTTTTTGTACAAAAGTTTTTCCTCTGTGGCGTGGTCAGAGGATCAGACATCCAGGAGGGACCTGTGAATAGATCTTCATGGCAAAGAAGGTATTATGGACAGCGGGTGTTTCTGACTGTCAGACCTCCATATGGTGCCTTTAAATCAATTGGCTTTAGAGTTTATGAGGGAGGAGCTAAAGATAAAAGACAGACAGAAACGTAAAAAAAAAACAAAGTTTAAAGAGGAGTGACACCTGCGCTGCGTTCGGAGCCTGCAGCTTGACACCGGAGGGCCATCAGAGATGAAAGTCTGACAGAGGCAGCGACTCGGAGGACGGGCTTTTAACTTCTGAGCCTGTGATCAAAGATGTGCCCAGCTAGTGAACCTGCATCCTCCCACTCCCTCTCAACCGGGCACAAAGGCGCCAAACAATGCTCACAGGTGCCTGAAGCAGACACACACATGCTCCCCAAGTTGCACTCCAAGTGGAGTTTACCAACCGAATGCACACACTAATAATTCTGAGCACACACACCATATGTTCTGCTGACGCCTCGAGGATGCCTGGACAAGGCTCGTTTTTTTTTTTTTTTTCTTTTTCCGTGCTGGCTCTCGCTGCAACACCAAGCTGCCTTCCTAGAAACCGTGTGACTTTTGTTTCAAATTGGGACACTTGTTTACATCTACAGCTACGGTCTTTTATAATAGAGAATAATAATATAACGCAAGATGTCCTTTTGCACCTTTTCCAGTATGAACTATTGCTGCTTCTCATTCAGGCAGACCCACTTCGTTAACCACATCACCCATCTCCACGACACATCAGAGCTGTGTCTTTGACATATTCATCTCCCCAAACGTCTCCTCTCCCATCTCTGAGCTGACAAAGGGCCTCCTGATTAAAATATGCCTTGTCCACCCCCTGTAGTGACGAGTTCAAGCAACATATTGGAGAGGAAATTAAACTGCTTCTTACAAATTCTGCGCCTGCTGCCTCACAATGTGTGCCATTTTTTTTGCAGGGTGCCAGGGGGGGGGTTCTTAGCATTTTTCAGACGTTTTCAAGACATTTTTGCGAGATTTCATGTGCAGTAAAGTGGTTTGACTTGTCCTTTTGGTCATGACACTGGGAAGTGCCCATAGATCAGACTGGTCCATAGATCAGGTACGTGGACACAATGCTGTTTGTGGCATGAATGACAATAATGCAAACTATTTGAAAGCTATTTCTGATCTCAAGGGCGGAAAAGAAGCCAGAAAAGGGAATGCCGGTGAAACATGGAGGATATCAGGTGTTGAATTCAGCCACTTATCACCTGTCACAGACACACGAGCAGTCGGGCCAGTCACTGTCACCTGCAAATAAAGTTCTTGCTCTTGCTCACACGTTTGAGTAACGTGCCGATAGGGATCTGGATGTGTAAGAAATCTGTCCGTTGCAGATTTCGCAGGGTTTCCAGCAGCTCTGGTGCGTGTGATAGGAATGAAAAGAGAAACTTTCCCACAAAGTTTTCCGATATTTTCCTCCTCAGAGATGCTGGTGATTTTAGATGTTTGATCTTCAGACAGACAGGCGCCGTCTGTGGCCAGTTTAGTCATAAAAGCAGAAAATAATTGGTCAACTAGCATCACCACGTTACGCTTCTATTGTCACGGACGGAAAATTCTAAACGGACAATGTGGAAGGAAAGGATTGTTTTTTTTTATTCATCGCCTCTTTTGATAGGTTTCAACCATTTTCCCTTTGACAAAACCCTCCACAGACTCACACACAACACACACACACACACACACACAACACACACCGTCAGCAGCCAACGCAAACATTTCTGTGCACCCCAGCTTGACCCCATTTGATGTGTGGATGCTTTACTCTGAGATGGCATTTAATGATGGCGACGGCAGAAAATGTCACCTGCATCGTACAACACCCGATCGGTTTTCTCCCCAGACAATGTCGCTCACCTTCAGCCACCTCCGTAGGAATCAGGTTCTGGATAGAATCTGAATCCAGCCGGGAGCTGGAGTAGTAGTAGTGTAAAAAGGAATTGAAAGAAAGAAAGAAGACGACATATGCCTGCTGACTGTTGGGGGTGGGATCCATCACGAACCGGGACCCTTTCAGGATTCCTGTAACCGGGAGATAACGAAGAAATGTAAAAGGAAAAAAGGACTTGAAGAGCCTTTGTGTGTGTCGGTACCGAAGGGGAGGATTCTGGAGCCGGTTCTGATGCTCTTCGGTGACGTTTCCTGCCATTAAAAGGTTTTAATCGCAGTGCTTCCATTTGAATACACTCTCAAAACGCTGCAGATGGGACGCCGTTTTCTGCTG
>CAAKHB010002746.1:20716-46460 GCA_901007665.1 Aeoliscus strigatus
CCCCCCCCCCCCGGCACATACTTGAGTGCTCATAAACGGGAGCCAACATTAAATACCAGGAGGCTATAAATTTCTTGCTCCTGTGCGATGGAAATCTCAAACTGTAGCTCGAGTTTTGCCTCTCAAAGAATTGAAAAAGTTCAGACACCACTTTTGTGTCTTGTCTTCTTCTTGTCTTCTTCTAATAATCGTGCAATCATCAAACTGCGTTGGCAGACGCACACACGTGGAAGCCCCGTGACAGAACAGTCCATTTGTTTTAATGGGGCTGTGACAAACGAGTCGCGCTGCCATCAATTGCGCCTCCTTAACTATTCTTTTGTCTCGTGCTTCCATTTAACCGTCTATCCATCGATCAAGTCACCCCCCTCAGCCATCTCTCCCCTCCAGCAATTAATCCGTAAGTGCTGTAATTCTTCCGTTCGGGAGCAGGGAGGAGAGAGGGAAGGCCGAAATGAGAACGCTCTTCTGGGACGGGAGAGACAGAGATGGGCTGAGAGTGTGCAGGAGAAGGTCAAATGGAGGGGATAAGAATTTAAAGATGTCATCAGGGTGAAGGTTCCACTGGCAGCGACACCGCTCCCCAACCCACCGGCTTCCACGATCACTTTTTTTTTATTGGTTTCCACTTGTATCTGTCAAATCTGTTCAACTGGTGACAAAACAGATGAGAGAAAAAAATCAGATTTCAAATGCGAACCGTTTCTTACATTGATTCTAAGTGTCACGTGTCGAGTTGCAGCAGTGAATGTGAACGTTTTAAGGTTGAATCGCTCGCCGCTGCTTCTTTTCCAATTTATTTCCAAAGGATATGCTAATAAAAATGAGACACAAGTCTATTTTACACACCATAAGCCCTGTGAGGTGTTCAGGGGGCACGTGTGCCGGCTCCTTTTCTTCTTACTATTCACGCTCCTCCTTTCAAATGCATTTTGCCATTTGCTGCATTCAATGCCCTTTGTGTTTGCCGGAAAAGGTCGTCTGTGATTTGTTCAGCGGTTCACAGCAGCTGTGTCAAAGCATCTCAACCAAAAGTGGTCTGATTATGATCCGCAGTTGAACACCGACATTGGTTTGAAAATGCAGAGTGTTTCAAAGAATGGACGCAGCGAAACCAGCATAGCTGTGCACTGAGACCTTCCAGGGAGGATGCTGAATGAATCAGTAGACATTCTAAGCTATTTCAGCCAGTAAATTCAGATAAGTAGCTCGTAAAAGTAAATTAGTCTCCCAACCGACGGCCAGAATTCACTCAGTTTGATCATTTGAACTCTGCCTGCATCTCTGTCCATACGACACAGCCGCTTTCTCCTTTCCGTGCCCTTTGAATGCGTCACCTATGTGCCTCATCACTTTCTTGTCCAGGTGACCAATAAGGTGGAGCTGGAGCCCAGGCATTTTGTCGATTGGATGCGCCTGGAGCCCCAGTCCATGGTGTGGCTCCCTGTCCTGCACAGAGTGGCTGCCGCGGAGACGGCCAAACATCAGGCCAAGTGCAACATCTGCAAGGAGTGTCCCATTGTGGGCTTCAGGTCCGTCCACACGCACGATATTCACCACAACCCGCACGACGTGAGCGCTGACAAGTCAGCAACGAGCCCGGACACACACACACACACACACACACGCCGCTGCTCTGCATTGTTCTCTGCTGGTTGAGCACAAAGGGCAGATCTGCTCTGGAGGGCAGACATTTAATCTAAATGTCAGCAGCCAGTACACCACTGACTAAATACCATCTGGAGTCTGCACATTCAAAAGCACAACACAAACATATATTACGCCGCCATGTTCACAAAGAACGTCTGGCATGCGATCTATGACGTTACCACCCTCTGATGCGGTGTGAGACACACACACACACACATACACACACCACACACAGACACTCATTTGTTACAATCAATAACACATCCTGCATAAAGAAAGAGGTCGAGGAAGGTGTGTGTGTGTGTGTGTGTGTGTGTCGCTGCTTCATAAACAACCTGTCAACTTCTCATGAGATGCCAGTGCTCGAACTGTTGGAGCAGCTTCGCCTGAAAATGGAGACAAATGTTCCGCCGTGCTAAGTGGAGTCGGATGGCAGCATTGTCCTGTTCCCGTCCCTTGCTTTGCCAGCAAAAAGAGAAATACAGTCAGACGTTTGATGAAGCACACGTCTCCCAACGTCTGTCATTGATGGATGGGAGGCAGCGTTGGGCGGCGGCAGGGAGACAGAGGAGGAAAAAAATGCGTCGCAAGCGTTCTGTGCGGTCTGAAGACCTGACACCATCCATGATACATGAGCGCATCCCAAGGTTGTTGTCTTGTACTAATTTGACGTACATCTGAGAAAAGGAAGAGAACAGTCTCAACGTATTGAATGTTGTGTCAAGAGAAAGATTTCCTGCGCATTTACACAGGCATGTAAATGTAGAATGTACTGTACATACTGTATATCTACGTATATTTTTCACATACACAAACATGCCGATGCAGTTACATGATAGTTTAGAAGATAATAATATTTGTAGCATTATTCATGCAACGTTAGGTGTTGTAGCTGTCCAGTCTTCGTCCTTGAGTGTGTTTGTATAGTGTAGTTTGTATTGTTTTCTCTCTGTGGTTTGGACGATGTAGGAATGACGTTATTTTGCAGCGTAGTTTCAAGGGTCGAAGGTTGTATTTTTTTTCTTCTTGTCATCAACCAGATGACTGATTTTTTTTTTTTATTGGAATCTCACTGGAGCAGTGGTGAGTCAGGAAAACACCTGGAACACCGCGTGATTGGTTTGGAAAAGGTGTATTTGCAGTGATCCTATGGATTCATGTGTCGTATGTTGTGTGGAAGTTACTCATGAGTGAGTTTTGGCCCCGGCAGAGATTATTAGTCTCGGCCCCTCCTCCTCTGACGGTGAATGAACGCCCCCTCCTCAAAGTAACATGCAGTGTGTCAGTGCACAATGGCGCATTTGCCTCGATGGTGTTGTGATGTACGTCTTTGTTTGGTAGCTCATCAGTCAGCTAACCTTGAGAGAGCCGGGGGAGGAGAGAGAGATAAAAGATGAAGCTATTCTGTGTAAATGTCTTCTGTGTCAGCATGCTGAAGAGGGTTTGACTGTGTGTGTGAACGACTGTTGCTTGTTTGTTGTTGTTGTTTGACAGAGGGACAGTGAGTGTGTGGACGCGTACTTGCTCCGCTCATCTCCCTCTCCCCTCTCTGCTCGCTCTCCAGGTATCGCAGTCTGAAGCATTTTAACTACGATGTGTGTCAGAGCTGTTTCTTCTCCGGGCGCACGGCCAAGGGCCACAAGCTCAACTATCCCATGGTGGAATACTGCACACCGGTGAGACACACACACATAGATATAAACCCCCACATCTTGTTCAGCAGCTTATCCTATATCTCTCATCTCTTTTCCACATAATCACACACTCCACTCACCCATTTAATACAATCACACTCTGTCCCACGTACAGTCTTTGGTTTATTAGACGTTAGGAGAGGGATCATTTACATGAAAGATGGAACTGGAGGTTACTGCACACTATACACACACACACACACACACGCACTCTGTGGGACGTAGATTAGAATATCTCCCATTCATGTTTTTCTGCCCTTCATTCTGATCCAAGTTGTTTTATTATTGGGAATCTGCCAAAAAGAGTCTGATTTTACACACATACGTATACATACTGTGTGTGTGAATGTGTATATACATATGTACATGTGTATATATACACACACGCACACATACGCAGTACTGATCATACACACAAACAATGCAAACAACTGACATTGACAAATCCGTCATGAGCTACTTCATCCAAAAGCTGCTACATGAATGATATTCTATTCTCCATCTGGTCTTTATCTTCATGCGTTCACCAACCACAGCTACCTGAGGTCTGCGGAGTTGGGGTGATGAGGTCCGGCTCGTGATCGATGTCCCACTCCAGCTGAGTTGGATGAAGGCTGATGTAACGACCAGTCAAACGGAGAGACAAAAAAATGTCGCTCGACATAACGAGTTCAGTATAGATAGATTAGTATTGATAGATATCAGCTGTTTTACAGTGCCTGGGAGCAAATATTGCTCAGGTCTTTTTAACCCTGTGGCATGACGTACATTCATTGATTTTAGCCCTGCACTCACATCCATGGCCACTCAGGGACTCGCCACACTCTTGTAAACACGAACTGACCCTTGAATGACCCTTAAACCAAGTTGTAAGCCTGACATTTAACTTGTGGTTTTCAAGCCACAAAGGGTTTCTTTTGCCTCTTAACTTGATGTTCCACCTCTTGTTCCCTCCAACTTCTTCTATCAGCCCTGCCAACATAATACTTTTTATCAATATATAATAATAAGTAGTGTAAATATTTCTTAAGTGAGTAAAGATTTCACATTTAGACACTCAGTGTTATCATTAAACTGTAATTGACTCAAACAAAAAATGTTACTAGTTTGTGTTTAAATTTGCTTGCATCAGTTGTTGAACTGGGCTGGTTATTGGAGGTGCAGTTTGATCCTTTTTCTCCCACATTTAAATGCCCTGCAAGGGAATATTCAAGGGAATATTACCTATTTTTCATATGTACTGTAGAACCGAAACCCCACCAGACGGCTGAGGCCAGGACGCTGATACTCCTGCACTGGGAGATTCAGCTAGAAGCCCATTAATCAGTGTGGCTGCGGTGTGTTTGACAGAAAGGAGGACTAATGTGAACTTCTCATCCATAACGTCAGTCCCAACTTATCACCGGTGCAGCTCTGACGTATGACTGTGACACAGAACATTCAGCAGAAGCGGCAGCTGCAGATGTGTGTGTGTGTGTGTGTGTGTGTGTGCATCAAGCAACGAAGGGAGACAAGTCCATGTAAATCACTGAATGAACACCTCAGAACGCATGCAACGTTCAGCTCCAGCGATGAGCTAAAGCACCATCAGATGAAGGCAGTAGAACAAATGGAAGGAAACCGTTGAAGAGGGAAGGCTCTTTTATATTTTATAGAACTTGAGGCACAATACTGTTGAGAGCTGAATGACATAATCAACTCCTGCACTTACATTAAATAACGCCCATCTTTCACTCAAACCTTGGATGTTTTTCTTTATTCGCTCAAAACATATGACCAAGTTCCTTTTTTATGGTTTGACTCTTTAAAAATATGAATTTAATATATGAAATATACAACTTGTATTGACTGAAGTCTGATTTTGCTGAGTCATGAATTGAAGTGGGTCATGACATTCTCTGATGTTTCATCCTGTTTATTTTGTGACCAAACTATTGTACATGATATTGAACAAAAAACAGTAGAAACACAATCTGCCAGGACATTCTTCTTCCCCTGCCCAGTGTGTCATATCCATGTTTGTCATTCTTTATCCAAATTCTTTTTACTGGCTCAGCACAATTGTTCTCTGATTGCTGGTCATTGTGGGTTACCATGGTGACCCACATGTTTGGACTAATTTGCAGGAATCGAGTGAACAAAACACATACTCCTCCTCCTTCCGTGCACACACTCCAATAAAACAGCCCGTCTCTCTCTCAGACCACATCCGGTGAGGACATGAGGGACTTCACCAAGGTGCTGAAGAACAAATTTCGGTCTAAGAAGTACTTTGCCAAGCATCCTCGGCTGGGCTACCTCCCCGTCCAGACGGTTCTTGAGGGCGACAACATGGAAACGTAAGAATCACTAGTGTCTTTTTTTTTTTTTTTTTTTTTTTCACCTGAACTGTGATCAAATGTGTTGAGCATCATTACCTTCCCGCGCAGTCAATTCATTCCCCCAAACTCTCGCTCCAGTTCCGCTCCCACATCACACACATCTGTGCAGCAGCAGAGGCGGAGTGTTCATTTCCCTCTCGGTGTGAGATGCCTGTTGGCCCACTGTTTGTTTGTTGTAGCTGCGCCGTCGAACGTCTTGTCTGCAGCAGCGATTTCAGCTTCTGATTTATTCCTTCGCTGCTGCCGCCTGTGAAACCTGTGGAGAACCGGTTAACTAGACCCACATTATGCAGACGCTCCAGGCTAACGCGTCATGCTCCCCGCCAGAGTGGGACGCTGAGTTGTAGCCATTTGAAATAGCAGCTCTTCTGTCTTATGTTTCTCTTGCACGTCATTTTATGTGTGTGTGTGCGCGTGTGTGTGTGTCACTCCAGCTCACACTCTTTCTTTCTTGCGCCCAAACCTTTTCAGAGACGTCCAGGTATAATAGGCATCATGACTCACCTTTTCACTTGGGGAAGCTTTTCACTGACGTTCATGGGACATTCACGGTCACCTTTTAGATGGATCGCACTACGCCTCTCATCCTTGCCTGTACTCCTCCTCCTCTTCCTCCTCCCCCCGACTTGCGCCACTCTCACTTCACCTCCTCTTAAGAGAATCGACTCCCCCGACCTGCCGGCCTGATGAATTCTCCTAAAAAGTGTAGGGATGGCAGCAAGGAGCAGACTTTTTTTTTCATCGTTGAAGCAAAAGAGGATGCAGACTTACAGAAACGACATTTTGGGAGATTTGGTTTCCAGCGTGAGCTGCGGGCTGGAGCTTTCTCAATATAAAATTTGTCCCAAATATATAGTGAGGTTAATATTCACTGCGTAAACATGTACTGTCACAGTTTTGTGGTTTTCCGTTGTTGGAACCAGATCTAGATTCCTGCTTTTAGAAAGAGGGATTGTACAGATTGATAAACAACCACAAACAGTTTTCTACCGTGTTTTATGTCGTATCCCACACGACATAAACGTGCCTTAAAGAACAACAAAGGAGCAGAAGTTCTGTTCAAGTGGAGAGTCGGTTGTATGATGACCTCGTGTTCTCACTCACTTTTACACTCTTAACTTTTATTTTTAATTTCCACCTACTGTTTGTTCTCTACCTTGGGAGAGAAAAACACCACCTCCTCTCACCTCCCACTTATCGCTCTGCCTCATTTCACAGAAGATCGGATTTTGGATTTGTCACAGTTATATTTGATCCTCCGTAATGGTTTTGTGCTGGATTTTTGCTTGAAGTAGACGAGTCTTTGCTGTGCGGAGGTCAGGTGGTTTAGATGCGGAATTTAAGTAACATAAAACGCTAAAAGGTAGTTCTTTCCACCTGTTTTGCCGTGTTTCAATCTGCGTCTATTTTTTTAAACATGTTTTTTGGAATTCCCATTAAGAGGAGGTGCATACAAAGGAAACGGGTTCTAGTAGAAATTCTGACAGTAAAATAGTTTTTCTTTCCCACATCACTTTTGCAGACCTGTGCAAAAATCAATTTCAAAGTTCAAAGAAATCTCCTAACCTCTCCGTTTGAGATAATGTAATATTCCAGTTACTTTGTTATATTTTTCCTCTATGCAAAGCCATCTGGTATAATTAACAAACACTTATGCTGAACAGATGCAAATTAACATCAGCACGACATGTTGTTTTCGAAAGAAGTCATGGACTGAGACAGAAACAGCTGTGTCTGCGAATGAGGCACAGACGAGGAAGATGTGATCTAAAATCTAGAGTCACCCCATGACGCTGCATGAGTCCTCCTGCCATAGCAGGAATCGCACAGCAGGTGTGTTGTTCAAGGACACCGGGCGCAACAGATGAGAAGACTATGAAACGTCCGTCAGCACCATCAGCTCAGACGTCATTCATCCAGGTCCAGAGGATGAATCTGCCCTTCCTGCCTGTGCTGCTCATAAAGTAGCGTCCAGTCGGTTTCAATCAGAAAATGACCAAACCTTTGTTGCACCACCATGAAAATATGTATCTTCAATCACCAACAAGAAAGATGTACCTGAAAACAGCTCAAATGTGACAAGAGACACCACTGCACGTCTTTGGCAGCAAATGGTCTCAGTCAGTTCTGGTTCTAGTTCTGCTTATAACGTATTTGTATCTCTGTATCAGCCAGGAAAGAAAAACATCAGAAACAATCAAATAATACGGAAGGTTAGGAAATGAATGACAAGCAAACAAGTGTCCTCCTCCATCCAGATCAGAGCTGTACGGCTCCCAGCACACATTTGATGTGGCGGAGGTGTTTTTCGTACTCACTCAGATAATTGCTAAATCAGAACCCTGAGATGCAGCACGATGTAATTTCTGTCACGTTGATGAATAGCTTGGCCTCATTAGTATGTTAACAAATGTACCGATGGATAAAAATGGGCCGTATTTCCACTGAGTTCTACTTAGTACAATTAGATTATTGATAATGGACTGAGATAATGCAGTGAGTGAGTCTCTCCTGCTGTTGTACTTTGCACGACAAGCCTTCGTTCAAAGACTCGGCGACATTCGTCACACCTGAAATCCACCTCTGCCTTAATGGTGTCTCCCCTCCCTCTCTGCTCGCCCCCTTAACTCTGTTTAGAGTTCTCCTGGCTGTCAGACTGTCAGCAACTTAACGCTAAAACTTCATCAGCGACGTCTGTTGGCCCACGGAAAAAGAACATCTAAGTTTGGGGGCAGTCGGAAGGTTTTTTTGGTCGTTCATTTTACATGTACGAGTTGTTGTGTGTAAATCTGACTTCTCACAACGCAAGACCGAGGTCTCAGACACATCGGTGCTGGTGGCCTGTGGCTTCTGCTCATCGGGAGCATTTTCCAGCTCCAGAGCCGGGGGACAGCGTGAGGTGTCCTGAGTGAAGCTAATCATCGTCATGTCGGAGTGAAACTTTGCCATGACGCTCTTTCGTGTTTTTTGTCTTCTCCATGTTTTCATTGCAGACACTAAAGTAGTTCTGCTCTTTCCTCAAATGTTTAACTTCTCAAAGAGCGGGGTACACACACACACACAGAGAACTCCAGCTCTTTTTCTCTATTCCATGACATTTTCAATTCCCCCTGCTGCTCCACCAGTGTGACCACACAGGCTGCCTGCTGTGACCAACATAACCACCTTGGTACCTGGCTTCACGTGAGACTGGTTTCTAGGAATAGTGGTAAATACACATACACAAGGAAGCAGGAACCTTCCACGTGTGTGTCACAGTGTGTGTATTTGTACTGGTCCGTTGGGTGACGCGTTACGTTCAGAACCAACATGAATCATCATTGGTTGTGTGTTTTTTGTGTCCAGACAAAATACGCGTGCATACTTGTTGGTGTTGTTCCTCCATTTTTCACATGAAATTTCTGGACTTTAAGGTCCAGTGACTTTATTTGTTGGCTTCACTCTTCATCTTTTGTTTTTTTTTTTAAATCTATTGTACTCTCAAGCAAATAAAGAGGGAAAATTGGTTCCATTAATGTTTTATATGTCAGTAAATGTCATGAGGGAAATAAATGAGAAAAATAATGGATTTTTAAATGCAGGATGAACTATAAAATCCGTTTGAATGTCGGCTGCCCAGCCGGCTGACTCAACCCTTTTCTCTGGGAGCCTCCACACACCTTTGTGCTGGAAAGAGTCTTTAAAAACTCTTCACCAGCACATCTCCCGTGTTTTTTGAAGTTCCAGAAAACATCCCACCGTGACAGTTGTGTTGAGTCCAGCTGCTGAGCAGACGTTTCCTTCCACTTCCTCCTCCACCTGCTGTGCGTTCTCTGTCTCTGACCCGCCGTGTGGATCTGACCCTGACATGTTTTATGGTACCTTTACTCCCTTCCGTCCTTACAGTCCCATCACCCTCATCAGCATGTGTCCGGAGCAGTATGAGTGAGTATCTACACCAGCACCGGCAGCAACCTGTCGTCTCCAGACTGGAATGCCTCCTAACGACGCCTCCTTTCTGTCCTCACTCACCTCCCCCCGTTGTCCTCACGCCGACTAAGCCATGACTGCACTGCATGTTAGCTGCCTGTCTGCCTGCCTGATCCGCTGACTGAACATGCGACAGAACCCCGTCCTCTGTCTCCTCGTCATCACCTTCTTTTGTTCTCCAAACTAGCATCCAGACATTCATCTCAGCAGCAGCTGTCAACACCCCCCCATCCCCCCCAGTCCACCCATAGACCATCCTTCTATTTCTCTCTCTAGGTTCAGATTTTTGTTCTCCAGCTGATGTTGTGAAGGGCTGCGATGTGAACGTGGGCGTGTGTGCATGTGCTCGTGACTCCTTGTGTGTTAACGAGGTTGTGCGAGCATGGCGCATCTCATTCATCTCCATTACGCCGTTCATTTCCAGGCTGTCCCAGTCACCTCCGCTGTCTCATGATGACACCCATTCCAGGATAGAGCAGTATGCCAGCAGGTAGGCGCTGCGTCTCCACTCATCACCGCATCATCTCAGCTGCCACAAAGACACATCGGTGCTCTGTAAAGAACTGATGACGGCATCGGAATGTTTCACGTTCTAAACCCATTTCAACACAAATAAGTCAGGGGACGTCGGTTTTCACATGGCCATCTCAACTTGATAAACACAAAAAAAAACCTGTTTTAGCTGCATTCGCCTCCGTTCTGCCCTGTCACTACTTTACCCAGCAACAGCATGAGACCGTGTCCACGTAATACTTATATCTGAGCAAATCAAATCTCCATGCAATCATGTTTTTATACAAATGATGCATCATATTAAAAATGTTGTAAAATATTTCACGAGGAAGGAAACACTTTTGAATTTGTGGCAGTATTTTCATGGAAGTGGTCAATGCTTAAATACACAATGACTTTGTGTATTTAAATCATAGTGAAATGTGTCAATCAACAGATAATTTCTACTGTGACAGTAGAATAGTGTGTACTTTATTTTTTGGTGCCAAGGAAAGAAGTAACCGACCATACATTAAAAAAAGATGTCGTGTATATAAAATGCATTAAATGTCACAAACCCGTTGAAAACATGCAGCCACCTTCCGCTGTGGCTCAGAACATGATGGATTTACTGCTACACTTTGGCCTTTAACATGTTTAGACCGCCCAGTCCACAGTGTCCCGCTGTGTGCATGCACACAGCAGCGTGTTAGTGACGGTCCATCATCCCTGAGACACTGACTCTAAAAATACCATACTTCATATCAGACAAATGATCAGACAAACTAATCAGTCTTATCTTCTGCAAAGCAGTGAAGGATGCCTGTAAAATACTTGTGGTCACATGCTATTAACCTTTGCTCAGTATCTGTGTCCGCTTTAATTTATCAGTACTGACACACATCGTCCTTATTCCAACTGAAATATAGACTCGACAAATGTATTTGCATGTGTTGAATAAGGAGATTTGACTCAGCCCCCCATAGATTACTTTGATGATGAAGAACAGTGTGTGTGGATCACCCCCGCTGCCTCTCCGTTACACAGTTTCAGTAAATACACCCTTTAATCCGTAAACCAGCCTCATCAGCGTCACTGTTCATGTTTTTCTCACAGTCATGCGTTCTGGCTGCGTATACTTGTACAGTTGTAGTATAGTTGTACTGGTCCGTCGTTTGTTGTCGTGAAGGTTCCTCACTAACCTACTGGTAGACGACACACCACACCGGTTTGTGGCGCCGCCATCCTCATGAACTGCTTCCATTTTTATCTGTTTTAGAAAAGTTACTTTGGAAATATAATAGGTTACAGGTTACATGTAGCCATTGAAAATGCGTTGGTAGTAAAACTATCTCAAATTAGTGTAACTTATTATATTTGATGACTTTTTGTTAATGACTTTTGTAAATGTTGAATGAATGTGGTCAAAGTGCTTCAAAGGTTGAGTTGTGTCAACAGCATGGACACTGACTACTGTCAAACATTTAAACATTTTAAACTCCTTCAACACGCGTGACAGACCCGATGTCACAGTGGTAATCATGAATATTTCCAAGAGTAACTGATTTAATTATACATTTAGCTGCAGTCATGTGAAAATATTAGATTTTTTTTTTTTTTTAATTAACTTGCGTAATGCCAGTCATCACCTGTATCTAGTTACGTCCCAACAAAGGTTTTTGCGTTTTTTGTCTAAGTGTGGGTCAGTGATGACGGTGTTTTTTCCCCAGGTTGGCTCAGATGGAGCGGTCCAACGGCTCTCTGCCCACAGACAGCAGCTCAGCCACAGGAAGCATGTAAGTAATGTTGGCCAGTTCCCACATTTGTAACTCAAGAAGCTGTATGTAACATCAGATATGTCCGAATATATCGCTCTGTGCTTCTCTGCATTCCCTGCACCAAAGAAAATCATCTGCCCTGCAATTCCCAGAGCGATAACGGGTTTCACCATCTCGTATCATCATTCCACATCCCTGAACAAAAAGAGTGTTAGAGCCTGATTTGAAAAAACACTTGAGTGTGAGAGAGAGTAGACTGTAGAAGAAATGTGATGGATTACAGTGCCAACAATGGCCAGTGGGAGTGATTGGTTTCAGGAGCTCTGATAGCGACCTGTTATCTTCTATCAGAGCAACTCAGAACATAACCTGAGGCCAAAAGTGTCCAAGAAACATCAAGTCCCTGATGGTCTTCATGTACAATTCTTACATGGAAGTGTGTTTTGTACGTTTTGACAAGTGAGCCCCTGGGGGTCAAGGGAAAGGCACAGGAGAAAGTAAGAATTTGGATTAGAAATGCGAGTTGATGTGCACGTGGGAAGGCGGTTGAAACCTCAGACATCCGTCAGCAAAGATGAAGCGTAGCTACGTTCCAGCTTCACAGCTTCCCTCTCCTGCGCCTTTCATCCCCTGCTGACGTGTGAGCGTCAGCTGGACCTCCGCTCCCGCACGTCAGCCGACCTTTGAAAAAGCTCGACGCAGACGGTGTTTAATTTGAGCCGCGTTTCACCGTGACCTCTTTTCAACAGAACAATAGAGAGAGAACCAGAACGCGTCGGTACGCAGGTGAGACGGAAACATCCGTGGGTTTATTGTCCTCCAAACATTCATAAAGTGGGACACACGCATTATCCTCTCTCCTGGATCTCCGGAACAAAATCACCGCTCGTACACAGAAGAGCACTAACGAGGAGAGGAAGACGACGGTTTGATGAAGGCTAATGGGTGAAACAAAAGAGGATGGAACAAACCCCGGGCCGCATTTAGAACATAATCACACTCGTGCTTTCACTCACTTTTACATCAGCGCTCATTTGCATTCTCCTTAGGAGGAAAAACACCCACAACTGTGGAGATGAAAATGGTCAGTCCGAGGGGAAAAAAAAAAAAAGACTTTTAATTGCCGAACACAAACGAGAGCTTTATAGCGGAGGAGGGGATGTAAAGAACCAAAGCGCTCTGGCAGTGTGCACGTAGCCCCGTGGCTACACTCCGGTGTCTGTGCTGCAGGTTTCCTTATGCTGACGTGACCAGGACACAAGCTGTTGTTTATGAAAGCACGGAGCGTTTTACTCGACTCCGATGCTGAACCGTCTTTGTGAAACCCACAATCTGCAGGGTGAGACGCACAAAGCTCATTCTCATTAGAACGTAATGCTTTGTGTCAGGCGTTCACGCGCTAATTAAAACACATAGAAAAGTATTGTTTTCCACTTGTGGTTTTCTCCAAGCGATCCATAGACTTAGAATATGGAAGGTGGTTCTTTGGAGAGTGGACGTAAACGGGTGTAAAAGGTGTGACTGGCGACCTCAGTGGTGTTAACTGTCTCCAGTTGGTGTGATGTCAGTGTATTGTAGTTCCAATAGGGACATTGTGGGTCTGTGTTTAGATGGTAAACGGTCCAGCAGTGATATTCCAAACTACAGAGTCTGACCTTTAACCCTTTCAGCCCTAAGGAATTGCTCATGCCTCTGCTCAAAAAGGACATTTTCTTTTGATTAGTGCATTGTTTCACACTATTTGCTGAAAGTATGGAGGCCCCCCAATGGGAAGAGCTGGTGTTGATCGGGTTAGAGAAGCAGTCCTGACTTTTGATCACGTGTAAGTGACACGTTTGTGTTTTACAGCTGCTGGAGTTCATTGTTTGTCACAGGGAGAATGACCACTGCTGCTTCCTCTTTTTCAAGTTCTTGAAGTTCTTGGTTGTCTTTTCCTCTGTTTGTGAGAACAACCAAATCCTCCGCCTGTCACACACCAGACGGTCGCTTCTCTGCAACTCATGGAAACATGTATAACATGGATGACCGTGTTTGCCAATTACATGCGTGTTTGGGTTCTGATGTGTGTTGTCTAATCGCTGGAAGCCTGCAAACAGTGATTTGGCAGCGCTGCCAGCTGTGCCACGATATCAATAATTACTGTGTGTGTGTGTGCGTGTGTGTGTGCGTGCGTGAGCGAGAGAGAGGGAAAGAAACTGACAGTGCCTGACTTTTTCTAAATGAGAATTTCTGATTAAATGTTTTTTCTGACCTCCAGCAGATGTTTCTGTCACTGATGCCGTAAGAACTGCCCCCCCCCACTTATCTGTCACTTTCCAGTCTTCCCCCCGTGCTGTCTCTTTTTATATCTCCTGCATTTGTTTTCCTTTTTTTTTTTATAAAAACCCTCCAATCATCCCCTCCTCCTCCTCCTCCTCCTCCTCCTCCTCATTTCATTAGCTGTGGGTGTTTCATCCACCCACCTCACATCGTCAACACGCACACACAGACACACTATTAATTCGCACTGATAATTTCATCTTCTACCTGTAGCTGAAGGTGCTGGACCTTCTGGACATCTCCTCCTAGTCAATCACAGTCAAGACATTGAAAGACTTTTCTCTTTGGCATTGCTGATTTCTTTCTCTCCCTCCCCCGCGGTTCCTCTTTGTCTCGCGCCGTCATTGTTGCCGTCTGAGCTCAGTCTCTGTAGCTGATAGCACTGTTCAGCCGGAGAGGCGCCGCTCGCTGTGACACGTTAGCGAGGCATCAAGCCCAGCGACTATTGTTGTGGGGAAAAGCCTGTAAAAGTCTCTCCAAGCGCGTCCTCCGCTCACCCGCACCAAGCACCGCTTTCATTGTCAGCGATAGTGACCTAATGGCCATTATTCACGTTTGATCCGTCTCTCACATTGATCTTTCCGCCTCAGTCCCTTCCTCTCTCCTCCAACACCTCCGGTCCTTTCTCTGCTTTCCGTTCTCCGTTTCCTCCAGCAGCTTGATCCTTTCCCACTTGTAATGAAGCTTCTGGTGCAGTCTCTCACAGCCACCGCGCCCGGACGCAGCTTCAAAATAGATGAATAGAATAAAACTATAAGAATTATGTGCATAATATAGTTAAAAGTTCTCATCAGCGATAGAATCTATGGGCAAAGCAGCAAAGATGATGTTTTTATTAGTAGTTTTCTTACGTCTTATGACGACGTGAGCCTGCTGTATTCCAGGATGTTTGACAGTCTGGATCGGCACTGGAAACGAAGACGCATCTGGATCCTTGTGCCTGTGAAAGTGTCGCTGTCATAACAGCTGTCATTTCAGTCATGGGGAGGATGATACAACAGCAGCAACTCTTTGTGTGTGCCGTAGTTTTAAAGGTTCAAGTTGGTATTCAGACTGAAACCTGGGCTTCCAGAAATCTGATCACAGCGATAACACACACACACACACACACACACACACACATATTTGTCATTCCACGTCTGCTCCCTCCATCTCCTCACGGGCCTTTTCCATTCCATTTATCAGGTAGACACATGTGAGGGAGTGTGGAGCTTCAAGCGTACGCGTGGAAAAAGCAAAAGATAAAAGATATGTATCTCGTCTGTCGCGACACCTGATAAATCTTTTGATTGGATTACACACTTGGAAGTTGTGTTTGCTGGGAAACGTATGTTCTCTCAACGACGAGATGTTATTTTTCATATGTTATCAATTCAGTTTGAAGTCAGCTCTGTTTGTTCAGCCCAACATCACAAGATATATTTGGCAGCGTTGGTTCAAAGTTGACTGCATGAATATTGATTTTCTGCTGTCGCATCCTTAATTTTTTTTTTAAAAAATAGAATCCGTTGTCAGTTTCAGTCGGCTAAAAGGGGAAAGACGTGTTGGATCTAACTCATCTCACCTCTCTGCACACCGCTCCACAGGGACGACGAGCACACCCTGATCCTCCAGTACTGCCAGACGCTGGGAGGGGAGAGCTCACCGTGCAGTCAGCCACAGAGTCCTGCCCAGATCCTGCAGGCCGTGGAGAGGGAGGAGCGGGGCGAGCTGGAGCGGATCATCGCCCGCCTGGAGGAGGAGCAAAGGTAGAGACGTTTAGAGACGAGGAGAGGAAATCACCTCAGCTACATTTACAGGCCAGAATATGTAAATATAGATCATTAAATATGTGACACAATGATATATATATATATCGGTCATATATATCAGGTTTCCTCACAGCACAACACACATCCTGTTCCTCCAGCCGGTCTCAGGTCCGTCTGTGGTCTGATTAGAAACAAGGCAGCGTGCAATCGTCGTAGAAATGTGGCAGCACCGGGGCGAGTTAACATCAGACACTGGGGGAGAGAGAGAGACACACACACACACACACACACACACACACAGAGTTTCCTGCCAGTCTCATAAATGCCAACTTAAGTAAAGCATAGCAGCTTATGGTCCTGCGCTGGGAACGAGACGAGAGATTTGACAGGGGGGTCTTTTATGTTTGTCTATTCAATTCAAAGAGGATTTCACCAAGAAAAGCAGAGGTAAACACGAGTGTGGTGTTTGTGTGTGTGTGTGTCTCGTCGCTGTGGGGGTTCAGATAGAAGCAACAGTCGCAAACAGAGCTGGCTGCGGAAGTGAGAATTATAGCGTCAAAGAGGGTAAATATATGTGATGATAAGTATAATACAGCTCAATAGTCCTTTAAGGCCTATTTATGTTTATTCAGAGCTCCTTGATGCCAAACTAATAGCTTGTGTACCTAATAAATTGGCAAACAGGACACTTCAGAGGGAGTATGAGCAACTGAAGGAGCAGCATGGGCAACGCGGGGCCCCTGCTGGAGGCTCCTGGGAATTGGAGGACCCCTCCGCTCATCCCGATGAGGCCGATCTTCTCGCTGAAGCCAAGCTGCTACGGCAACACAAGGGCCGGCTGGAGGCCCGGATGCACATCCTGGAGGAACACAACAAACAGCTGGAGTCTCAGCTCCACCGCCTCCGACAGCTTCTGCACCAGGTGACATGACGCCTCCGGCCGTCGGCAGTTTTACTCCAACCCTCTGGTTCTTTGGCGGCGGGCGCAGATATTCTCTCCTTTATTCACGTGAATGCAACAGCTGACATTGTTGGAAAACAACCTGTTGTAGATTTTACATATTTGTGAGCAAGAGTTTTCCTGTGACGCCACCGTTTGCAGCTAAAAGACACCTGACAATCTTTATATCGCCGGTGATTTACATCCATGTATTTTGAATGATGTTTACCACATAATCTGCTCCTTTCTGTACTTTAACCAGTTCACAGGCTCTCTCACTTCAGCTCATGAACGACATCAGTTCGTTGATGCAGAATACCTTCAGTTGATGAGCGTCGCAGTCACTCCTGCATATATCAGTTAACAATAAACAATAGATTTGAATCACGTCAGCCCTGCACTCAGCTCCAGTCCCTTTATCAATAACTAGCAGATTTGTTTATGCCCGGTGTAACAGCTCGCTGTGGTCGGACTGTTTGTGCCAAGTGAGAAAAGCGCGGTTCTCAAGCCAAACAAATCGCTTTCCTAACAAATCAGACTGCACACACACACACACACAAGGCCAGGTACGCCTCTGTGCACGCTGTGGAGCTGCAAGCACCGTCATAACATAATTTGCTGTTTGAATGTCAGAATTGTCACCACACCTGGGGTTCAAAGGTGATCTGATCAAATGTTCCAAACGGGTTGTTCAAAAGGGAAAGAAGGATTCTGAAATCTGATTAGATCACCCGATCCAATCCCAGTTTTAATCTGAATCAAACCAGAAGAAATGGCGTCATATATGAGCAGATGGAGACGGGGCCATGGGACTGTTTCTTTACTACGGGCTGGTGAGAACAACAGGACATGAATCGATGCGATAGTGTAGCTGTGACTAAATACTGTGTCAAATAAATACTAAATACTGTGTGTGTGTGTCAAATAATAATAGGCCAGTGATTTGTTGTCCCATTGAGAGCTCAGGTCATCTGAATTTGGTCTGGAAAATGTATCTGGGTGATCCAGTCCAAGGTTGCTTTAAAAAAATTGACTTAAATTAAGATGGATCACATCATCTTGATCCAGATTAAATGATTAAACTGGCTCCAGAGTCCAGGTTTGAACATGTTTTGGCTTCAGAACTTCAGAGTTTTCATGGAAAAAGAGAGGTCCAAGTGTTTTCTGATGTTGCCTCGTTCCCCCACAATCACAAGTGGTGTATTTGTGTGAGGTGCCAAGCTCACAAACATGAACCGACCTTCAAACGTCGATGATCTCTCCAGACTTGACTCAACTGATTGGAATGAACACGCTCACACTATTAATCACCGTCAGGTTCATCAATGCACATTTTATTTACACCATTCTGTGTAGAAAAGTTACAAATCTGCACCTTCTGCGAGCAGCAGTGTTTGTCCATTCTATCAGTCCAAACCGTGTGTGTGTGTGTGTGTGTGTGTGTGTGTGAGCTGCACACACACAGTTTGTATAAACACCAGTTATTTGACAGTTTGAACGATCAGGTGGCAGCTAACAAGCAGAATGTGAACAGTGTGTAAGTACCAAAAAAAAACCAAAAAACACACAGACACGGTGTAAAATGAAGTTGATAAATAAGATGTTTGTGTACCAACATCTTCTCTGTATGCAGCCACAATGTTCCGTCTCTCCTGATGTGAAGGGATTCTGATGTGGCTTCTGCAAAGCAACAATGCAAACAAAGTACCGCACACAGCTACCTGTGCACACGCTGTTGTCTGACATTCAAGTCCCCAGAGTCTCGACAGTATGTCAACATGTCTTCCCATCAAGTCTCAGCTCCGCTGCCAAGCTGCAGCATAATAAAGCCGGCCGTCCTGATGGCACGTATTAGAGTCACAGCCCTGAGGGCTAAACGCAGCCCTGGTTACTCTAAGACGAGTCTGGAGTTGTTGTCTGCTCTGCTGAGACGTCCCCCGACATGTCAGTGCCGAGGGAGTGAAGGGAGGCGGCATTGATTTGGTTTCTTGAGGGTGAAAGCTAATAAGAGGACGGGATTGTGCTGTAAATGTCACTGGGCATCGGTTGTTTGCGTCTGCGCTTCAGAGCGATAGAACTTTGTCTTCGTCGACAGTAGTGAAGTTATATGAGGGGACGCATATCCAGAGCCAGTGGGCCGTTGTTGTGGATCACGGTGTGTAGATGAGAGGACAGAGATCGTCTGCTCTGTGAATTCGTCAGAGCAGCGGAAACATGTTGGAGGGTCATCTGAATAGTAACATTTTGTATTTTTGGTTGTTTATCTCACAGCCGGAGGTGGATTTGAGGCTAAATGGAGTGTCTTCTCCCGCTGTGCAAGATGGCCGACCACACACTGAGAACACAGGTATAAAAAAAAGAACTGCTCCTCGCTTCAAACTGCACTGACAAGGTCTCGTGCTGCTCCAAATGTGTGGTGCTGGTACCCTCTTAAAGTGTGTGTGTGTGTATGTGTGTGTGTGTTCAGACGAGCTGTTGGACTCCCACAACAGCAGCTCTGACCTGGCAGATGTAATGGAGCAGATTAACAACTCCTTTCCTGCATGCACTCGTAAGTTTCCTCCTCCTTCTCCTCCTCTTCAGACAGTTTGTCTTCTTACACATGGTCGACTGTGAGCATGAACTGCACGCGTGCATGTGAAGACTCACGCACTTGTTATTTCCATAGCAAAGTCACGTAATTAAGACCAAAGCAAACATGAAACTGGTACATTTTACTTCCGAAGTGATGATCGTGACTGAAATCTGTAACAAGACAAGTATCAATAAACCTACTTTGTCTTGAATAAAGTAAGTAAAGAATCCCTGTGTCTCGACCTAGAATAGATGTTCTGAAAACGGTGATTCCTCTGAATGTGCTGGTTGGTCTCATTGCTCGTCCTGGACTTGTCTCCTTAATCTTCTCCTCCTGCTTCAGGTTGATTCCTCTGTCTGCCCCCTTCTTCTTTCCACCAACACCTAAACACCTGACCTCTTCTGAACACGTCTGTTCTTCTTTAAACTTGCTCGTTAAAAAACACAACACACCATCAGGCCCCCCTGTCGGACACAGGTGTGTGTCTGTGCACGTGTGTTTTTGACCACAGACCCTCCTTACAGCTTACTGCAGAATGTGAAAGCAGATAAACAACCCCCACCCCAGGGCATGTGTCTGAAATGAAAAATACATGTTCAAATGTTCAAATCCTAATCTGGCAGATTTATAACCCGGCACTACGTTGTCTCTGTGTTTTGTCTCCCACAGCCTCGAGCCTCTCCGCAAGACCACAGGTACGTTCCCTCCCCCACTTTTAGTCCCCCAGCGGTCGACAGTCTGCTCCTGTCTGCTGTTTGCTGCTCATTATTTCTGGAGCTGCTAACAGAGAGGCACAAGAGTTTTTGGGGGGTAATTTGTTGCCAGAGGCGCCCCCCCCACACACACACACACACCCCCTCCCTCCCCATAGCCTTTGCTTGCCTTCCTGACATCCAGCGGCTGTGAGAGCTGGATGGGTAATGGCTCTGCGGGGAGCGCCATCAGCAGCTCCTCTCACTCCTCAGCTTCATGACCGAGGTGTGGTGCCGCGCGCTGACCTCCTGTTACAGTCATCACCCCACCCACCATCTGACTCCCCACTGAAACGTTTAAATCTCAAGCACACCGTTCCATATAGTTCCCATTGTTGTTGTTGTTCTTTTATTTTTAATTTTGTTTTATTTTTTGCCATTTTTTTTTAAACTCAAAGGAATACCCCAGCGTGAATGAAAAGGAGCAGAAATAAGAAGAATATTGTAAAACCTGACCCTCTCGTACACATTACTTGGAAAAAAAATAAAAGTACAACAAAGCTAACATGAAGTAGCATCCTCTGTTGATGCCAGGTTGTATTTCATGTTAATCAAAACCAAATAATTCTGGGTGCCTTCTTCCATTTCTAAGGACCTCCGTCATCCACGCTCCTGATTTCCCCTCGTCACTTCCTGATAGATTGAAACCGACATGATGGACCACAGTCCATTCAGCAGCTTTCAAACCCACTTACTTTGTTCCAAACGCAGACATTTCCCCACTGATCTACTGATGAGAAGAAATGGAACAAAGACAGCAGCGCTGATTTTCACTCGGTTTGCTGGAACTAGATTGTCAATGTGTCGTATTTGTCTGGAAAGAGAATGAATGGAACATCATGGCAAATTTGATGTCAACCACTCACTTCTTTTGTTGAAAGAACCAAGAAATGTGTCCAACTATTCGGACGGCTGTGAGCCGCATTGAAATTGTTGCCAGGGACCAGGGAGTCTGGTCATATTTCTTTGTTATTTATCTCTGTGTGTATTTGTACATACACATTTGTTTATCTACACTTCGACGGGCGACCTAACATCCTGTTTCCGTAGAAACAAATCAAGGCGATTAGCGTTGAACGTTTTCATGTCTTGCAGGTGATGTGAGGACAATCTCCCGCCCCCCCTCCCAGGAGAACGTGTGTTTGTCAGCGAGCGTACGTGCACCAGAAGCGTTTAAAGAGACAGGACCATCCCCAAACCAACAACCCACGACCCTAAATCCCAAAGACGCACAGGACCAGACAACTGAACTACTTTTACCACCTTGTCTTGTACTATGCAAACTGTACATTTTATGAACTGTGGATTGTACCTGACCTTAATTCAACATTTGTCTGTGACTGTTTAGACATGCAGGCACAGGCCTTTGTATAGTTTTCGTGTTTTTGTTTTGTTTCGTTTCAATTTTTTGGTCCCAAGACACTTGGGGATTTAAGATTTATTCTTAAGTTCTGCCTGCACTGGGGATCAAACTGTTACATGTCTCATCATTCCTTCGCTTTGTACCCTGCAGCCCCTCCAGGTATTTGTGGGAACATGCACGGTTCTGTCGTGCGTTGGAGGACGGAGTGTTTTTAAAGTTGTAGAACGCCTCCTTGCAAAGCGTCTGCTGTTTTGAAGATCTGTCTTGTAGCATGCTTGATGTCCGGTTCCCCTTGAAAGCGTTGATTTGCCGGCAGACTTAGGTTTGTTCATGTTACTTTACCCCTTCTGTGCCTATACGGTTTGCCCTTCCACGCGTGGGAAGACCGAGGTAAGGGTCGATGAATAAATAGCGGTGATGTGTATAAAGAGACATTTTGGAAAATACAGATTTGAATCGACACCTGCTCTGAAATTGGGTTTGTAAGAGGCCTGCGGTCATTATGTAGTATAGTGTTTTTAAAATATGTTCAGAAATCAGAGGAAAGCCATGATTGCCTTGCTACCTCAGACTCATAGACACAGTTTAGTTTGTGTGGACTTGTGATCTTTCACAGAAATAACCTGGTTTAGTGTTCCAAGCTTTCGCTTACTGTATTGGTGTACACTGCAATGAGGAGGTACCAAGTTTTTAAAACAGTCACTACTACTGTACCGTGGTTGGTCTGTGGCCTGCTGATAGCTCGCCGCCCACAGTGCTGAGTATTAATTCATCTGTTGTTGGTTTTCCCACTGGCCTTTAGCACTGGTCCCTCACCACGTTGTGTCGTTGTGCGATATGCTATCCTGTAAAACTTGTGAGACGAATCAACACTACTAGAACCTCCTCTTACTGTAGGCTGACGATCATGTTGGTGAGTTGGGGTTTTGTTTTGTTTTGTTTTTTAAATACAATCATCATGAACCGTACCATGGCAGAACTGCGTCGTTTTCTCCTGAGGTATTTAAAATAGATTGACCACACTATGTGTAATATGGCTACATTGTTTTATGCTAAATAAAATTTTTGTAACAACTACTCGTCCATTCAGCACTTTTCTTCTCTAATCAGTCAATGTAGATGTGTGGCTGTTATTTTATGATAATAACTGTCACTGTATTATACATGACATTATATAACATAATTTTCTGACAAGATGAATTACATTTTGCGCGCACGCAGATAATTACTGAGTGCCTCAGTGCTTTCATCATTTGTTTCATTGTTCATTGTCACGGTTGAATGATGCTGTAAATATTTTAATAGACAAATCGCGTCACTGCCTTTTACTTTAAACCCAGTGGGTTTACGCAGCACCTGTCATTCCACAAGCTCCCACCTGGTTTGAGGAAATCCAGACCTCGTTACTTGCAAACCTCTCAGTGTCGTCATGCCGAAGCCGTGTTATTAATTTAAAGGAACTGATGTCGTAAGTGAGCTGTTGGATCATTATTACATGTTTGCAGTGAGCATGCTGAGCCATAACTGAATGTCTAAATGAATAATGAAACATAATCAGCCTCTTTGCTGCAGCCCATCAAACCCAACTTTTATAATTCCAGCAATATTACTCACGTCTGACTGCATGCACTAATTAAGCCACCTCTCCTTAAGATTCTGTGATGTTCTGTTTCAAGACATTTGCCTTTGGGCTTGATTGGCCCTTCTGGTTCTGAGTCAAGTCTCAGTGAAAAGATTGTTTCATCTTCTGAAACATGTTAAATTGTGCTGTCAGTCTGAAGAAAGTCTCAACAGCAAATCTTACTGTTAAAGCTGCAGTATGTTTCTTTGTAAAGTTATGGAGCAGATTGTCCAAGTGAATTATGAGTTTACATTATATCCACAAACCATGAACCAATCATAGACTCTAGAGGCAAATATTGAACTAATTGAAGTTTGGTGTTTTCCTGAAAGAAATTTGTATCGTCATTGACGTTGAAACTCTGGTGTCTGTCAAACATGCTGTGATCTATCGAAGAGGGGGAGGTGGACCTCAGTGTGTTTGCCATAACAATTATAGGAGAAGCCATGAGATGAAATTACATTGTCAGGGGATTTGATACAGTGAAAATAGCATTGGGGCGAGGATTGAGCCCTGAGGGACACCAGTGATAAAAGTAGCAGGTCTGGACAGAGATCCAGCAGATGCAGGTCCATCCAATAACAGTCATGGCTGTGTCCCTCGGTCTGTGTCATTCTCCTTGCAGGTTTAATGATAGAAAGAAGATTGTCATTGTTGCTCTTCCTCCTGAACAGTCGGCACCAAATGACGTTTCAATAATGCAACAGTAGCTAACAGGTAGTGAAGCCTAATTGGATCTGGAGCTGCAATACAATTCTTACAGAAAACATGCTCACGTCCCCGAGGTGCTTCAGTCAATCACTCCCATGTGTCCCATACACTGCAGGAATCATTGTGCTTGTATAAAGTATAAAGTTTACAAAAAAGAAAAGTTTGTAAGTAGCGCTGAGGGAGGTGGAGTTGATGTCATTCTTATTATATTCTGTTTTTGAAAAAGTGTATGGGAATATTCATGTGATAATATCCCACATGAATGTGAATTGATTAAATTATATCACAGTAAAAAAAAAAAAAGATGGAATGATTGCATAAAACCAGTCAAATGAAGATTGCACGCAATCAGCAATCAGCATATTTCTTCCTCTATTTGCATATAGAAAATGTGTCTGTGGCAATCCAGTGAGCTTCGGTGAACTTACCTGGAATTTCATTTCCTTCCTTTGGAATCAGAGGTCATGCCTGTGAACGCTGTGTCTCCAGATAAATTGTATTGGTATGCAAGCAGCCTAACGTTCATGTTTTTTACTCGGGGCTGGCGTCAGAGAGTCAAACGTGTATGGCTCCGACCCGGGTAAAAGAATAATACGATTCTGGATACAACTCAAAACCAAAAAAGGATTTTTCCTGAAATATTTGATGAAGTCTGTACATGAATACATTATTTCATTCTAAAAATAAACCTCTGCTTGCCTGAAGGAACAAAAGAGGTAATAAAACAGTGTGTCGACAGTCTGATTGGCTTATAAACGACATGTACCGAGATACGCTGATGTCACGGCTTGTTACCATGGCAACATGGCTCTCATCGCTGTGTCCGTGTTCTGTTGTACAGTTTCAAGGCGTCACTATTGTTTTAATGCCACTAACACGAAGATGGCCGACGATTTAACCCAGCAGGAGTTCACAGGACTTTATGAGAGACAAAGCGTTAAAACTGGATTGTTGTTCTACCGCTGTGGTTCCTGTGTTTGGAGACACATTAGTGAAGGGCAGGGAAGGGTAGGGTATAAGTGGAAAACACATGAATTCACTGCTCCTGACGTCCACGGGGAGTACAAGAGCACCAAATAAAAATATTCAGCATTTTAGAATAACCTTCAGATTTGTAACCGTAAACAGCAGATTGGTTACTATCACAGATATATGCTGACACAAGGTCAACGTCCAGGAGGGGGCTTCCTCCACCGTGGTTGCCAGAGAACTGAGGAGAGTGGCACATACTGCACCTCCACAGCTGTCTCTGGTCGTTGAACAGTCTCGCTCCTCCATCAGCTTGATATGATGACTCAGGTGTGCTGAGCAGCAACTGCCCTGCATCAGGTCTGATCAAGCGGGAGCTTTCCATGCTGGTGAAACTTTCCTCTCTGTTTGTCTGAGCAGCTGTGATCTGCAACAACAGCAACCAGGCTCCGTGGCCGCGGTGACAGCCCTTCTTTCTGGACGGGACATTGGTGCTGGAGGTTTTACTCGTGCCCTTTTCTCTGCCTGATTCTTATTCATCCAGCAATGCTTTCTGGCGTGTGTCTCCCGTTCACAGCTGCCCCCTTTGATCAGAAGTTTGGCAGGCAGCGACAGGACTGGTGCTGATGGAACGGGTGTCTCGGAGGGTAGCTGATGCTGGCATGGGGTGGGGGCAGGGAACAGATGCTGGTTAACGGAGAAGCTGTGTGGGATACGGTGTACAGGCCGGACCGGAGACACAGGCAAGAGAAGAGCAGAGGACGAGTCCAGTATCCTCG
>CAAKHB010002746.1:46498-57903 GCA_901007665.1 Aeoliscus strigatus
TCGTGGCAGCACACGCAAACACAATCACTTAGGTTTATGGTCCTCAGCGTGCTCCAGAATGGTCTGAGTGCCCCTCAGCCAGTTAGCATTAGCATCATATTAGCTCCCCTCTTTGACAATAATTCTAAGACTTCCTTCTGGCCCTGCGTCAACTGTGGATTCTCATTTGTGCTTCTGGGAATATCCTCGCCCATCATGCCTATCTGTTTCCTATCAGCATGTTCTTCTGGGGGCTTTGAAGATCGAGAAATAAGAGTCTCGAGTCTGATATATGAAGTACTTATCTTTGGAAATTACTTTGTTGAGAACCAGACTTAGTACGGCTCAGTGCACAAATGTTCAGGATGTCAGTCCGCCTTTATCTTTCAAGGGGGCCACCCCCTTCAAGCTCACATTTAAAGGCAGCAGGCCAGCGCTTATCATGCCTCTTTGCACTTAGAAATCAATGTACACACCAACTCTTCACCTGTCTTGTCTCCTCGAGAGCCTACTGAATGTTACTGGCTCCAGCTCTCATTACAGTCTCATTCACGACGCCTGCTTAAAAGGACTAATGATGGGAGGTGTGTCAGGAATGGGAGGGAAAAAAAAAAAGAAAAGAAAGCAGCCGGGAGTCAGTCACAATCGTCCCCGAGTCATTACACATGGACCATTAGCTTCAGTTCCTGCTTGCTGAGCTCCGCTGCCACAGACATAAACCAATCTGTCTGCTGGTAACACAAAACTTTCATGAGCTGTACTGGGTGTTGGGCGAACGGGAAAAGTTGCTGAAAATTTCAATCACATGCTGCACCCGCACTGCTTTATATTTTTGGTAAAAAAACAAAAAAATTGCTTATGACACTTTTGCAGCGAGTGTGAATCAGAAACACACTGAATAATTCAAATGCTGCCTTTGGTCATGGTGCTCAGAGGACACAATATCCCAAATGCAGACATCACCAGTATCTAGGAAAGTTTATTGGGCTTGTGACGACTCACTGAGAATAAAATACTCCATTTTGAAGCGTGATGACAGAAAGCCCACTCATTTTTAGTTTTGCCTCTGCAGACGCTGTGATGTGTGGGAAGAAGGTTGATAGCAGGATGAGGTTCTGCAGCACATCTCCGTTTCCTTCGTTCATCAACACAATCTCCCTTTTCAGTGTGACCGAGCCTTGCGCACATAGTTTGCAGAAGCTTTGTCACAGGTATTTTTCCTCAACATAGAATCTTGAGCATTTAGTGCCGAAATCACTTGTGATTACATTGCTGTGTTTGTGTAATTTTTTTCAGTCGTCAATAGCAAGAATGACTGTCAGCTGTCAAAACCTCTAGGAAACAGGGATGGAGTCTCGCTGAGACCGTTGACTGAAACTTTCTGAGCGTTCTGATCTCCTGCAAACTTTCTCCACAGAGCAGAGGATTCCCCAAAGTTCCTTTAGAATATGCATCTTCTGGTGCTAATGATGGAAACACGACTCACAAAGAGCCAGTTGGAAAGCAGGTTGAAGGAGGAAGGGGAGTCGTCATGTGTCAAATGATCAGGTAACTGTACGAGCACCTGAGCGACTGTCAGTGAATAATGGAGGCGGGAGTTTGGTACAAGAGTGGTTTGCTCATTCAACTTGTCACTAGAACGTGTGTGTGTGTGTGTGTGTGTTGATGTGTTGTCGCTTTAAAACTTGATCTAAAAGAGTCTTTGTGCCTCGGTGAGCTCCTCTCAACTTTCAAGCACTACGGTATATTTATATAAAAAAGAATAGGAGCAAAATTTAAGACAAAAATGTGCCAAATCGAGGAAGAAAGTCAAACAGAAACTCTCCTCGCACACTAGCATGAATAATAAATGAAGAAAGTAAGTAAGGAATCATCTGTCAGGTGGTCGAATCACTTCCTTCAGTCCATCTTCATCACGAGTCCTCATCTTCACCGGCGCTCGTGACTTTGGGACGTGAGCTGAGACGGATATGTCTGCGTGCATGTGGGCTTTGATGGTGACTGAAAGGAGTAATGCTTTCAATTATCTGCCTGTGAGTTGTCTATTCTTTGTTTTCACCTCCTCTAATTGGCTTTTTCAGTGGCTGCTGGAGAGGTGATCAGTCAGTTATGCCCCCTGAGGCGATCCACCCCACGCTGTTTTTGTTTTTCTCTGCTGCTTCCTCTTAGCGCTCATAGTTCAATTAAAGTTGCCCGGCCCAACTCTTCTTTTATTCAGCATCTAATTATCTGCATGTTTCTCACTGTTCCTCTGACAGTGTCCCACCCAGTCCCAGTATCGTTTCATCATCGTTCTTGATCTACAGAGAAACCCAATCCAAATATTCTCCATCGTCTTTGTGTCCCTTTCACACAGGTCATTTTATATAACAACTTCCACCTGGAATCAGGGTGTGTGTACATATAAACATGCATATACTCATTGTACCATATTTACTCCATGAGTTGTACACATTCAATGCATCAATGTCATTTGAATATGTTAGTGGTACCGTTTTTGTGACAGGAGTGTATAAAACAACATTTACCTGCTTCACTACAATATCTAATGGTTTTGTGTGTGTGTGTGTAGGTGTATTGTACATTTTTTTTAATCCAAAAATCAAAAACCTTGGTTTTCCGATTGACTCATTCAACAGTAGTGTCAGCAGTTCAATGCCGGACAGATTTCAAAGTAAAGTGAAAATTGAACAGACGGAATCGTCACCCTCTCCCTCCTCTGTATTTCATTATTCATGGTTGACAAGAGTTACCAGAGAAAATGCTGCCCCACTTTTCCCGCTCCCCTCCTTGAAATCAGTCGAAGCACAGCCAATCCGGCTTAGGGTTCTCTCCGGGGCTCCTCGGAGCCACTTTTACATTGCCGGGGAGTTAATGAGAATTACCTGCGCTTCTGTCTGTGCTGCACATTGAAGCTGGAAAGCAGGTTATCCCCTCACAAAAAGGGCTTTGGGATAACATGACGCAGCCTCCGGTGAACAATACAATCGGTGCACTGGAATCAGCAGAAGCAGAGCTGCCAGCCGTGTCTTTGCTCCACACAGGGATTTTTTTTTTTCGCTGACAAGGGACAAGTCAAAGTGCAAAAGTGGAGCAAACAGCTAAATATAACAACAAATCCTTTTCCTGCTGAGTGATCAGCATTTGGGCTGTGAGCTACAGTACCTGCTTACTGGTACTTTTAACTTTATTCATCAATATTTAATGCGCTAGTATTTGACCCGTCGGTCCATGAACATACGTTACGGTACAGACACAGAAACACTCAAAGGTACGTCATTGTTTGTACACGTTCTAGAAACACAAGCCTGCAATGAGCAATGACATTTGAAGACATTTATCATGCAATATTTTTGTTGTTTTGTTTTTCAGGAGTAGGGGTTAGTTATGAGAAACTGAAATACTTGAGGATGTTTTTGGGGGGGGACCAGATGATTTTTTTCAGATTGAAGTTTCATCAGACGTATTTCTGAATCCCAATTAAATTCGACAGACTACCAGACCAGATCGTCAAACTGAGATCAAATGAGAGGATGGATGTGATCTGCGCATGAGCTGACGGTGTTCAAGGGAGCGTTTAGATATGGATTGATAAGGAGGGCTTTCAGAGCGTGATTTCAGCTTTGTAATTAAAATTTCATCAAGTAATGAAGCGAATCAGAGGCTAAATGAGCATAAAGGTTAATCATCTGTTCAATAGCTGGAAGGTCAGGCTCTGTACACGTTGGATTACGGGGGATTTTATGTGTGTTGTTGCCTTTGATACCAGCAGAGCACCGACATGAAACTAATGTCGAACGTAACTCTGACAAACATTGTCGATTAAAGGTTAATTGTTAATTATCACAGCATGCGGCGGAAAGAACCAAAGTAAAGCATTAGGGAAGCAACAGTTGGAGCCTTGAGGCAGTTTCCTTCAAAAGAAAGGTCATGTAATCTGTATGCGCACGTGTCCACGTGCATTCAACAGAGAAACAGCCTTTTTTCCCCTCTGTGTGTTGATTAAAACGTGGCCTTTGTTCCGTCCACTGGAGGGTGTGTGATTGCAGGTGAATTATCCAGCATAATAAATCCACATCCATCCCCAGATGACTGAATCTCTTGAATTTCTTCTTTTTTCTCTTTGTTCCACCACGTCCAACCGTCCCGTCTCTTTTGTTGAGTTAATCCTTCTCCCTCATTTCTCATTTTGTTGTCACTCTCGTCCATTCTTCCTGCCTCCTTTGAATCTCCTTTGAGTCTCGACAGTATTCTGATTTGTTTAATGTCCGATCAGTGTGTTCATGGTATGATGGTCATCAGCTGAGTGTACTTTGTCTATCATAGATCACACAATAAAATCTACACGTTTAAATCCTAGGACTTAGAGACCAGAACTTCTATTGGACAAGTTCATTGACTCACCAAAAATATCATATAGATTATTGTTTTAAACTTTTCATTTAGACCAAATAATTTTACTTCAGCTCATCTGATAAATAACTGAATGTAAATGTCTGATTTACCAACGATAGAAGAACTGACGTGTAAATCTTGAATCTCTTCATGACAGGATGCAATCTCCTCCACTCTTTTACAAACACAATTCACTGTATTCTCCATAACCCCCCCCCCAAGGCATCGATGCCAGGTGCCACATCATGTCCACAGTGCGGGGTCATCACTGAGGTAGACGCATCCCTCCCAGTGCACAGGATTAGATCTGTCTGACATTGTCCACACCACTGTTCACCAAGACAACAGAATGTTATCGCTCATCCCAGCTGAATTCAACCCACCCAGCAGAGAACACTGACCTGTGCCCATCCAGTCAGCGACGACTGTCACCATGACACCTGATATTCTGAGATGACGTGCTTCGGACATGCGGTGACTTCACAATGTCGCTTTTGTTTTGTTCCCAAACACCAACGGTGACTGACGGTAGCAGAGAGCTGTCATACATCATCAGCTGCAGCAGGAAACACTACGGAAGTGATGGAAACAGGGAAGGTGTGAACGTGCATCTGATTTGTGTCACATATCAGAAGACGTGTAACTGGACTTTGACGTTAGTAGGACTTCACTTAGATGTCTTAGATGTCATGTGATTGGACTGAAGGTTGATTGGATGGGGGCTGTTCCTACTGACAGTTGTAGATTTGACCTTAGATAGAGGGCAGTCGTCATGTATATTCACAGCACAACGTAACAGTGAAGAAGTAATTAAATGATTGACAACAACTTTCCTCTCGCTGGTCAAAAGGTTTGGAAGTCAAAAGCATTTGAAACACACTATTGCATGAATTTCACTTGAAACAACAATTAGTCTTTTGGAGTCAACGTCGGCATCTGTTAAATGATATGAACATATTCAGCATGAACATACACCGACCAAATATGGCACATTTCTTGAGGCGTATTGAAGTCAGGAGATATTTCAGGATTGAAGCAGTGGACATAGAGAGACAGACTGACTGACTGATGGTGATGTCGTCTCTAGTGGCGATCAGGATGGCTGAAACACACACACACACACACACACACACACACACACACAGACAGACTGACAGCAGGCACGGTACCTGTTTTTAGAAATCTACATAGAACCGTTCCATTTCCCTCATGTCAGCCACCAGAAAGTGACATATAGTTGTTTTTTTCCTCTGATGTACTCCCAAGTGAAGCACACTTAAAGTGGTTGTCTGTGCTTGTGCATGTGTGCATCTGTGTGTGCGTGTGTGTTGCACAGCCCTTTGTTAGCAGCAGTTTGTCTTTCCGCCAAGTTATGGAGAGCCATGGGTCCGTGCCCAGCGTGCGCCGGGAGGCGGATAACCCACAGCTTTGGTTTTCTGTTTTCGTCAACATCTTCTTCATGCAAATGGGACGGGCTCACGCTCCCTTGTTGTGCGTTTCCGTAGGCAAAAATGAGCCGCAGACTCCTCTACTCTCCGACACACGCCTCTTTCCTCAATAAACACAAGTGTGTGCGTAGGTTTATACAGTTCGACTGCCCTTGTGAACAATAAGCGTGCTGTGTACACGCTGTTGGATCCCTTGAGCCACAATAATAAGAAAAATATCGTACTCCATTTATGACCTGAAGTCTATTTTTCCCAAAATAATACCACGTGGAAATGATAAATCTCTGAATATCTCATATGTTTCTAAAAAGTAATTATGTTTGATTTATCATAGCGTATATCCTCTGAATATCTCCTGCACTTTTTATGTCCTATAAGAACAGGAGAACAAAATAAAAGTGGTTTCATGTATTTACATGAGGTGTTTGCTGCTTTCTGCTGGGGCTTGTGTCTGAGAAGCTTGATCATTTATTATTCTATTTTCTGAAATAACAGTTCTACCAGAAAACAGATTAGGTTCAGAATATTTGATGTTGTGTTCATGTTTGATTAAAATGCAAATGAAGCAGGGGAAGGTGATGCAGTTGAAAGAGTCGGCCAGAGTGGCTGCTCCGCTGCCATTGGTCCACAGCAGGATGACGCAGTGTCACAGCCCGTTTTTCCGTCGACATTTTAATGGAACGCGATGATCACATGTGATAGGCACATGGTTGCTGCCAGGTTGTCCTGAGCAGCAGCCAGCTCGAATCCAGCTCAGACGCTGGTGGAAGCTGACGATCCTTCTGATGCTCATGTAACTGGGGCTTGTTGCACTGATGAACCTCTGGATCCCGGTGTCGGGGAGGTGGTGGAAGGGAGTGCGCGTCAACATAGCTTCAGGCTCTGAAAGCTGAGGGATAACATATTTAAAAAGGGAATGCCAATGAACCAAAGTGAGCGGCTGATGAAGCACTGATTGGACAAGCGAGAGCCTTTTGTGAACGTTAAGAATGAATGGTGAGAGTGGGAGAACAGTCGGATGTACTACTGAGTGAATAATATGAGCAGAACTAGTTCTTCCTGACTGAACGTCTACTGGAGCTTTGTTTACTCGAAATGCAGTGAAGGAACAATAGGAAAATAAACATTTTAAACTCGATTTACAGCCTGTATAAAACAACCCTAACCTTAATGCATCACAACATTCTTGAACATAACAAACCTGTCTTCTTCTACTAATTCAAATGTGACAAATCTCTGAAACCAAACACACCTGGGGGGGTCTTCACACACACACCAGCCTGTCCAAATGCATTTCTCATCTTCATATTTACACAAAAAGATGTGTTGAATGCCCTTTTCTTTGTTCATCTCTCCTGTTAGACGTGTCTGATGTGAAGATTGTTTCAGTCCTTTGGATGTGGAGCGTGTGTGAGTGTGTGTGTGTGTGTGTGTGTGTGTGTGTGTGTGTGTGTGTGTGTGTGTGTGTTCGTTCAGTCCCTGCAGCAACAATCTGCAGGTGACATTCTTTATCGACATTTTCTGGCGAGTATGATCAGCTGGGATACAGATAATGACCCGAGATACGCTGAATCGGATGTACTGGAACTTTCGTGCTACTGTAAATGTGAATTTCTCACTGAGATAAATAATTCTCTATTATTGTCTGTGTCTGTCTGTCTGTCTGTCTGTCTGAACAAACAGCTGCTTCATCTTTATCACTCTAAACCATTATAGAGGTGTATCACCAGAAAGATGGAGTGTCCAACCTCACTGTAAGAAGAAGAGGAATGTTATTTGTCCCTTTAGGGATGTTGGGGTAAAGCCCATGGTGAACAAGCATGTGTGCAGTGGATTTAGCAGTGGGCTGTGGCAGGTGAGCCTCTGGGAGGGAGGGAAGTGCCTTCCCATCCCGCCCACCAATCCTGCCGGCGGTGTGAATCGATCCGTTCACTTCCTGGTCTCAAGTCAGCTTCACCAGAGGAAGCAACAGCACAATCCATTGTCTAGCAGACACTTCGACAAAGGCTCCAGGGAGCACAGCCAGTAGGAAACAAGTATGTAATTTGCTAACAGTTACTACCTTTGGTGATTGAAAGAGAGCAATACTTTCCTCTTCAAGTGGCAGATCGATGCTGTTGTTTCCTTGTTGAGCTGCTTTAATGTGGAACGGGTCAGTGTGTCATTTGATGTTCCCCCGTCACAGCAGGTGGTTCCATTCCATGTCAACATGTACCACCTCCTCGTGCGTTAAGGAAGACGCTGAGCTGTTCTCAAACTGTTGCCTGCTCACAGAAACAGCTTCTGCAGAAACAACCCAAAGAGCCAGTTTAGTTCATCTTCGGGCCGTGGAAGAACGCCAGAATACATCATCACCAGAGCATTTTATCAACTAGTTATCTGCAATGAAGCAGTTTGGGCTTTGTTGACTGTTTTATATTGTGTTTATATGGTATTTTACTGCTGGCATGAGGGGTGGCCAAGAGAGAAGTCTTTGTCCAAAAATAGTTTCTCCACTATCATTTCATTCCATCCCAAGCAAACAAGGTCGTAACTGAAGGAACAGAATGCAGCATTGTCCCACAGCACGTGGAGGAATTTGTACAGCAAAGCTTCCATCGTGATCGCACCAAAAATGGATATTTTGGGAATGAAGGGTGATTTATTACTCATCACAGGAAGGATAAAATACCACTTTATGTACTGGAAGGTCAGTGTGCTTTTGGGAGAGAGAGAGAGAGAAAAATCCATCTATGTGAGGCACTTGATGAATAGAAGCAGCAGGCAGCATTTATTCTGAGACACAAGATGAACAGGACAACGTCACAGGTGATGAGATTTTAGCCGGAAAGCTGGATTAATTGTAATAGCTGGTTACCAGGAATCTTTTCAGAGCTTTGAGATGAGATGTGCCTTAATAGGCTGCCAACGCTGGTATTCATGTATTTCCTATTACTGCAGAGGAGATTGTCTGGTTTTACTCTGACAGTCATAAATCAACACTCTTTACAATGATAATGTCACATACTGTTGCATAAACCACAAATAATATCTTCATATTCTCCAATCTTTTGTTTAATCATACCTGTGACTTCAGCAGTGTGTATTCTGTCAGTTCTGCTTCGTTTGCTCTGTCACAGTTTACTGTAAATGAACGATACGGCGCAAAATCACAAGTTGTATTTGGCAGTGAAATGTTACAATTTATAATTCAGTTCTTCTCAATGTTTTTTTTTTATCTTTAATCACAGCAAACTCTTACATTACATATTTCGTGTATCATGTACTGTTGTTCAAGAGGCTGAACACACCATATATTTTCTTCACTAAAACAACTAGTCACAACTGGTGAGTTAATATATCAGACGTGTCTAACAACAACGTACAAACAAAGTGTCCTCAGCTGTTATTTTCCCTGCATGATAGTTCCCTTATGTATCATGTGGCTCAAATAGTTTTCTAGGTGGATAAATGAAATTAAATCACATCCCAAACCACATCTTTTTCTGTTTCGTGTCCAGGTAATTCAGTTTCACCAGGGCCACGACAGGCCTGCAGCTATTATGACTGACAGGTCGTTTAATTCAGCCTCGCCCCTCAAGGCCCCTGAACTACATGAGATGAGTGTCCTCGCATCCAACACCAGTCGTGATCCCTCAGAGCTCTAACAGCCTTTCTGAGAGCTACACAACATTCTACACAAAAAGATTGACAATCCAGCCTGTCGTGTTTGTAACAAGAGTGCTTGGAAAACAGACAACAACAAGGTTTAAGTCAAGCTGGCTGATTGTTTCACACTTAAATCTGTTTTATTTGAGCAGGACAAACATGGCTGATGAGGATCATCCCACGATGACCTCAGTTTGGGTTTGTGACGCAGTTAAAGTCTGACCTTCGAAGGATTCACAAACAGAATGAAATATCTGGATTGAGGTTGTCTGATCCTCACAGAGTTTCTTCCTAAATAAGGTTCAGTCACACTGTGAAGCATTTTCTCAGTCAGAAGGGGGACAGAAGGGTGACGCCCACATTGACGCCATTTGACACGTTTTCAAAGTATTTCAAGAAACATTTACATGTCAACACTACCTTTGGTTAGATTTCAGAATGGGTGTCGCCCACCCGCACTCTGTTCAGCGGTGCTGACAAACCAGACTCTGCTTGGAAATCTTGACATTTTAGTAATTTCATCACTGAATGAGGGAGATGAACGTGGATTTTAACATGTTCTAGATATTTTTAACTGATCTACAGTTTGGCATTGATCTGGGTTTAAACCGTTTCAGTGTCTAAGTCCATCCACAGTGAATCAGTACAGTATTCTCTGGCTTGTCTCGCCACGAACTGCACTGACCCCACTCCCGTCGTCATGGTTGCTTATTGTCGTTTAGAAAAAAAAGTGGTGGGTACGAAATGAATCTTGCCAAAAAATGGTCCACGCCGTCCCCTCCCCCATGAAATCGACACTAATGGATCGAAGTGAAAATGCTGTAACACACGGGCCACTCACACGACAGACGGATGCTTAGAGTGCGTCGTAGTAGTGATGACGTGCTTTAACATTAGCCGACGGGTTGACGCACCGCAGGACAGGCAGACATGATACGACCCTGGATGAGAACAAGCTGGAAGAATTGGTGTCCTTCATGTAGGACAGGAGCCTGAAGGTGTTTGGTCAAATTATATGTGTGTGTGTGTTACATACAGGGTAAAGGTGGACTTCAATTTGGAGTTTAAGTTAAGGTTTCAGATATGTTTGCTCCCGACTGGATGACTGGCTCCCCCTCTGACTGAAAATGTCAGGCTTTCATTCCAAAGGCTATTTACTCTGACGATAGCCATTGAATTTTGTTGAACACCATTTCCCACTCTCTCAGCAGGAAAATACACATTCACCTGCCTCAAAATGAAAAGTGGACATACAGTTCGCCGTCATGCCCGGCGCTCATTTCCACATTTCCACAATGTCAGTGTTTGGAAGTACGAAAGGACAGAAAGAAACAGACAAAAGTTACTGAAATCGCTGTGGTGATCTGTGGTCATATCGTATCATAACTTCACTTGAACTGGAGCCTTCAGACTCCTTATTGTCTCCAAACCCAAGCTAGCCAGGCTCCCACTGAAGCTGTGTGGCAGTTTAAACAGACAAAATAATCATCAGCCTCGGAGAGAGGAACATTTGATTTCGTTGGAGTTTTTCTTCTGATGGAGAAGTCAATCGAAGTCCACACACCAGAGTTTGTGCCTCTGCTGTGTGGCCTTCGATTGACTTCTCCTCATGTTTACCTTTTAGTCCAGCACCAATTTTTACATTCCGGGACGTGTGTCCTATTTTTGCCACGATTTTCTTCAGATGTTATGACTAAAATAGAGCAGCACAGGTCAGCCGTTTAAAACTATGGGGCCATTTTTTTTTCTATTACTTGACCCTGGACTCGCTGACTAACTTACATGCACAGACAGGACAGTAGTGTCAGTATTTACCATTCTGAAATGTAACTGTTGCTGAATTATTATAACTGGTGGGGCAACTACGCTTCACTTTATGGATCTAAGTTTACATGCACAGCTTATAATCGGGGAATTGTGTGTTTGTTTAGTAAA
>CAAKHB010002746.1:57923-77062 GCA_901007665.1 Aeoliscus strigatus
CAAGCAGGGGACTGCTACAAATCCCCCAAAATATCACTGCCCAAGCAACAACAAAAGAACAGAAGTGGTGGAGCTTGGAGAAAATTGGCTTCATGCTGCAGAGAGTGAATAAACACCTCTTGTGAATTATATGGTGAAAGAGTTTCCTCATGGCCGACACACACACACAGTCTAAGCCGTCACTTTTGACATTGGATATGTAGACGAATGAATGCATTACACCAGGGTGTGTGTGTGTGCTTTTTTCAACATGCACACATTTGTTTTATTATTGAATGGATGAATGAGTGAATGTCAGACGTGTGTCGAGCAGCCAGCTTTGGTTTGGTTTTATGCAGCAGGACAGGCTGTTCAGAGTGTGACCCAAGAAGGAGCCAGTTCGTGAAGCTTCACAGCGTCCTGAGAGTGTGCTGTGTTCCATGCTTCTGTTGGACCCACGTGTCGTAGAGCAGAAAGGTTTCACATTTCACATGAGACAGTTCACAGACACAGATAATATCAGCACACGCCAGAATGGCCATTTCCAGGACGCCATTCAAACATTTGTGATCAAACGTGACTTCAAGATAAAACAAAACAAACCAACCAAACTAAGTGAGAAGACAGAAGAAGCTGGAGGTTTGATTGCTCGTCTCAACCTGGGTGGTTGCCAGCTTCCGCTACACAACATCTGGCTCCAGCATCTGTTATTGCGTGTGTTAGTTCAACATGTCAAAGCTATTTCCTTCAAACTTCAGGATTTTAGTCGTAAACACTACACTGGTATTTAGACTGATAAGCCCTTTTTTAATTGGGTAGAAGACACCCTGCACGTGAGGCCTGAGAGCTTCACGTACACACAGCCTGTTTTCACCAGGACATCGTATGGTGACTAGACGCTGATATTATAATCGGACTGGAAAATCTTAAATTGCAGGTAACAAATCTGTAAGATTTTGCATTCAGAATGTGAACAACATCAGCCATAAACAAACATAAGCACTATTCTTTCAGTAATTCTACATTAGCACGCTGCGTTGCAGGTATTTCTCTGTTTGCTTCAGTATGTCGGAGGCTGCACACTGACTATGATGCAATATTACTATCTCACTGGCCTTGTGCATGTCAGCTCATTTCTTTCCTTACGCCAGCGTACATCCATTCTGCACATAAGCACACAGGAATTTGAATTGTGTGTGTGTGTGTGTGTGTGTGTGTGTGTGTGCGTGGGAGTGTGTCCAATACGCTATATGAGATGCAGTTTCAGATACGTGACAAAAGTGGGGCAGATCTCTCACCTATCTCATCCATTTAAACTCCTTGGAGAGAAATAGAGAATAATAACACACATTTTATGACAATCCACCATCACGGCATCACATCGGAATGTAAAGAAAATGAGAAATGCAGTTGTGAGAAAATCACAGCATGAAAGAGCTGAATCATCTGGCTGAGACTAAAATAAAAAGGTCATTTTGTATAGTATAGATCAAATACATCATGTTTAGTGAACCTTGCTTGTAAACTGGAGAATGTTAGTATTGTTAGTAGAGAAGTAGTAGTCAAAAGTAGTAATCGTATGAAATGATATTATATTGTGAGTTGAGATCATGACAACACAACAGATCATGCATTCAAACCATCTGGTCAACTGAGAAATAGCTCTTCACCATTGCTGTCTATGCAACGTTCAATGTATTTCTGACTCCTTTTGTCATTCTCATTGATTTCCCTCCCCTTCTCGCCAGTACCAGTTTAAAACGTGACTTCCTCAGTTATTCATCAGTATCTCTCACTTAGGTGAAATTGGTCCACAGCCCTGGAATTAATCCCAATCGCGCCAAAAAAAAAAAAGAATCTTCTCTGTCTCCATTTCCTTCCTGTTTATGTTTTGTCTCCATCTCTGTCAGCAATCACACCCTCAGAGGCACCAAATTAGAACTCATTTGAGGGCATGTGTCAGGTAAAGTCTGAATTCTTTTTTCAATGGTTTGCTCCAGGGAGAGCTGGGTTCTGGCCGTAGGAGGAGCCAGATGAGCCGGATTGTAGCTGTGTGCTGTTGGGGTTGTAGAAGTTCACCACTTCATAATGAGCCTTTGAATGTCTGATAATATACCTCACTTGTGTGAGGAATTCAAAATATAAAGTGTGTTTATGACCCTGAAAGTAGATGTGTATGTATGGGACCTCAGAAACAATGACTTATAAAAATAGTGTATAAGAATATTTGACACAATGATTTATTTTTAGGGGAAGAACTGTTCATTAAACTGTGTGTCTGTGTGTGTGTGTGTGTGTGTGTGTGTGTGTGTGTGTGTGTCGCAGTCATGTATTGACATTAGTTATGAATGTAAGGACAACTTTTGTCTTCTGTGAGTTTTACTTTAAAATGCACCCAGCATCATTTCTCATCTTCCTATATTTAGCCACTTTTGCACAGAGACTCCACAATAGCCTTTATTACGGCCCTGTTTGTTTACAGAGATGTGATTTTTCTTCACAAAGAAACCCAGCGTACTGGAACCACAGCACCACATCAGATCTGATGAGATGTGATCCATCCTCGTCTCAATGATTGTGTTTTTTTTTGTTTTTTTTTTCTGCTTGCTGATGTCAGGTTATGTCCGATGTGTTCACATTCAAGATCATCTATCCTTAGATTAAAATTAGAATTCCTCCTTCAAAAAAGGGTTCAGTTTTGAAGGCCATTTTATGCATAATTACTGGAAAAAAAGGTTTGTTATTTGACGATGACACACTCATGACATCAGTTTTTGTTTTGTTTTGTTTTGTTTTTTTTATTTTTTGGATATATATGATCAGAAGAGGGTGTCAAATTTTAAATCGGGATATACTGCTGCAAAAACCACCATCAGGGTTATGGAGTTTTTTCTTTTGTGGGAATATATTTTCTGGAGTTTCTGTCACTGAGTCACTGTTGTCCTGCCAGAAGCACTGACAGTTTAGATATTATAAAGGGGTTTCCAAATCTCAAGCCACCCAACAGGATGATTTGGTCCGCAGCGCTGGTTCTCAGCAGAAATTACACTCACTTGTTTCCCTCAGTGAAAGATGTATCATGGAAATAAGGCAGATGGCGTTTATTTCTTTCGTGCAGATGAGTGCCATGAGCAGAGGTATTGAAAGACAAATGCTTTGGGAGAAAGTTTTGTTTTACGCCTCGAAAGTTGGAAATGTAGTCTACCATAAAACCATGGTGCATGACAAAGCTCCAGAGAGAAGAGAGAAACATTGTCTGTTTCCTTTCTGGCAGCCAGAGCCAGAATCATCTCATAAATCTATGCTCACTGCACAATATTTCAAGTACAAAGGACAAACAGGAGAATTTTGTTTGGAACATTCTACAAAATACATGGATGAGTTCCATGAAAATGTTTGTGAAGGTTCCCATCTAGTTCACGGATCAACTTTGGTTTATTGTTGTCGCCTCTACGGGTGCTTTCAGTGTCTGTGAAGGTTCTCAGTCATCATTCTCAGTCATAGGCAACTAGACTTCCTTGTATGCTTCAAGCAAACTAGACCGTCCAGGTGCCTACGATTTAAAATCCTTTACAACATTCATTGTCGTCCACTCACACCAACCTCACCAGCAAGCCAGTGATAGATCGCAAACACTCCGATTTTCTATCCAAACTAAATTAAGAGCAAACACATGAGAATGAGGGATCTCCTGCAGCCACTGAAGTTCCCCGAGTGCCACCATCTTCACATTTAATAGACATTATAAATCATCTGTTTGTTTAAGAACTGCAATCCGTCAGCTGGCGATGTAGGAGGTCTAAGGAAAAAAAAAAAAAAAAAAAGAGGAAATGAAGATGAGAGGTGCCTGATGCAAATGTGAAGAGGCATTTAAAAAAAGGATGACAGGATATGTGGATTCTTCCTGACAATGAACCTCATCCGCATTTTGCCATCCTCAGATTAGATCGCAAATTCTGCTGAGATGCAAAAAAGAGCAGGGAACTGTGGCTAAAGATGATTTACGTCAGTCTAAGAGTAAGTACATTAAACAGAGGGGGAATTATTCCATCAGATGATGAAAGAGGGAGGTCGGCATGTCCCACCAAAGTAATAAAACTAGCTTTTAATGAAGTACTGCTTGGAGATTGCTTGTCTCAATGTGTACAGCTTTCATTTTTCTATCATGCGGAAACATCAGATGGCTTTGTGAGGACAGATCGTATCAGCCACAATCGATAATACATCCTTCTTTTTGGGTCATTAGTCCTTGTACACCTTGAGTTGGACGCTGATTTCTAGCTTATAGGGAAAATACAGGCGTTACGACATTGGATATGCTGTACTTCCTCGTATGGAACAGGAAGTACCTGCACCCCTCAGCAGTTCCTCTGAAGGACTTCAACATGGCTTTTTTTTTTCTTCTGCAGGCTGATTGATCGCTGTGGTTAACTGTGATTTGGAATAAAGTGATGAAATGTGATGAGGTTCATGATATCGGCAGCCGAGATGGCTGGAAGAGAGACAAGGGCCTCATTATTTTTAATTAGCTCCAACTCTTCTGTGTCTTTATAGCCGGCTTTCACATAACGCCGCGGCTCTCTCAGCGCGCTCAGGCCTGCGTTCTCCACCGCTGCTGTCAAAACTGCAGAGTTGACCTGACAAGAACATCCACGCTTATTTCCCATCTTCCCCTCCGCATTTTGTCAAATCAGGAGAATATTTCCTGCAAAATCATGATAACCGACGGGCATCGGTGAAAATCTCCTTGGCAGAGGTAACAGTGTTCGTCGCTGTTTTTCCAAGGTGACACAAGTAGTCGCCAGAAGTCGACAGAGGACTTCAGTCTGCTCTTTTAATGAGGTGGAAACGAGTGCAAGGATGCGTACCACTGACACAAAGAGTCTAAGGATTCACTGTCAATATTTACAGCAGCAACGATTCTCACATTCTATTCAAATTCACAAAAGTGGAAAATTACAAACCCCCCCTTAACAATAAGTTCACTGAGTGGTTTTGGAGTATTTGAAGAGCGCTTGCTTTTTCTGTCTTTATGTACTGTAGGTTATTATCTGTCCAAAGAGACATCTGCCTGGTGAAAATGTGACATGAAAGTACTCACAATACCCCTGTGCCCCGCATCAACTTGGCAGCTTAACAGTTGCAATTTGAACCACGTATCATTTCAAGAGAGATTGCGAGTGTATGTGGAGTATTTGACATTGGATGGAAATGTCTTTTCTCTGTGAGGTCCAGCTGCACAAACTTCTGATGTCACTCTGTCCTTTGCAAAGTCATTGAAGACAAGTCTGATGTGTGATTGGACAGCAGCGACAAACAAATTAGCTACTTCATGAACTTCACAAACACTTTTCTCCGTCATATGTCGGCTTTCTTAAGTTTATGACACTGCATGGTATTATTTTAGCCTCTCTTTGCTTGAATAATTTGCATTTGAATATTGCCTCAAGGCCACGCAATCATATTCAGGTTCAGCAGCCAGACACCGAAGCCTCTGAGGCGTCAGTGGAGGTCTTATGGGACATGATCAGTAGTTCAAAGTAAGTTTTTAACACCTGGCCTGGTCCCCAGACTAAAGACAGGCCTCATCTACTCTCCATCTGTCTCGCCGTGGGACTCCGATGTGCTGATGAGAAAAAGTAATAAAGTGGTAGAAGCAGAGTGGTACACAAGGTAACCTTTCAGTAGATACATACAATGTATTTGAACCCAACATTTAGGAATTAAAAACTTGTTTGAGGGAGCCTGGTTTTCTGTTGTGATATTATTTGTACTCTGGTTTGTACTTATTTGTTAAAGAAGTCCATGCTAAACACAGATCTTCCAAATACAGCTTCAGTGTGTTGATGGAGATGTGGACCGTCCACTAGTCCATTCTCTGCTGTCACAGATGATTCATGCGTCTGCCGGTCTGGGGTACTGGCAGCCATATGTCTGCTCATCACTTTACACACAAGATTGGCCCACTAATGATGATCACATTCGTCAGGCAGGGACAATAAACACAATGAAGGATGTTTTAATGTTTCTTGTCTTATTCCTCAGCAGACTGGCTGAAGTTTCTTTTCTGCTCTTAATGTTGAATAATCTTATGCTCAAGCCACCTTATATCTATCCTTATACATCCACGCTGAGCAAAGCTTCTCCCATGGGGTGGAACTATAATACTATAATCCTGTATCTGCAAGTACGGAAGTTCATCCGCAACGCTGACATCTTTGATTTGAAGACCTTTCTTTAAATACATGCAAAAGGACCTTATGTACAGCAACGCTGTCAATGTGAGAGGGTCTATCACTGGCAAAGGAACATTCCCCCTCATTACTGCATGGAACAAACACAATTATAGCAAATGGTGTGACATGAAAAAAAAAAACATTGTATACACAATTATATTTAATGTAAGTGCATTTCCACAGAAATTACAGGGTGTGAGTTAAGCAGGGAGTGGGTGTCGCCATCTGACAAAAGCAGAATGAGTCCAGTGGGGTCAAATAAATGCAGTACGTCTTCGTCTAAGGACTGAGCATTACGTGATCAAAATCTGGAAGAAGAAGAAGAAAAAGTCAAGAGTACGAGGTGATACTCTAAGTTGACTACTTTTTGTTTTTAAACGTGCTACAAAAGGGTTTCAGGAGGTTTATTAATAGACCTGACTGACATCTATGACTCAGTTCATCAGGGAACCAACAGGTTTCAGTAAGAAACATCGATATTAGTGTTTTACCTGTAGATGACAGTGATGTGTGTTTTTTTTTTCTATTTACTGCTGGTAATATCTCCTCTGCATGATCTATATCTATTAAATGCAAATGGTTGGCGGGCAGTTTTATAGTTCAATGTTGTAGAACTCTCAAAAGGAGGAGATGTCTGGATGTTCTCAATCTAATTTCTGGTTCTTGGTTCTGTTTCCACATCAATACATGTTAGATTTGGGACTCGTCTGCTCTGTTCTGTGATCTGTTCTGTCTGCGTTCTCACAGGTTCAACGTGTCGAGGCGTCACACTCTGACCCACTTCAGGGCTGACGTCCTCCCCGGTGCAGCTGGGTCTCTGTGATCACAGACTAGTCAAGCGTACTGGCACATCACGGCGAAGGCAGCAGCCATGTTGGATCTTTTTCCTCTCCTCTTGGATTAGTAACAGTCATCCACATTCAGGGACATGGTTTTATCAGTAGGAGAACAAGCCCAATATGATGCATGTGTATCTGGATAACGATCAGTTCTCTAGCCTCTTTTGAATTATACAGGACAGAAACATTTCTCTGTATGAAGCCTCCAGGGTGCTGAGACCAATTTGTGTGACAATACACAAGGGAAGATATGATATAGATGACATTTTTTGACAAAAACATCTGGTATGAGCATTGTGCAGGACATGTAATGATTACGAGTTGGCTCATAAATGCAGCATGATTCAGCTTCAGTGTTTGAAAACAAAAAGAGTATTCGGGAACCAACTGGGCGACAACATTCTCTCCCTGCTGAGTGGTACAGTGACAACAGAACAACAACAACAACAACTACATAAAACGCAGGTGGGAAAAATGACTTTAAAAATTGCTTGCTTCATTATTTCAGAGGGTCAGTTTTTAAAATGGCTCATGCACCACCAGTGGCTCATGGACATGTGTCACTGGTGTTTGAAGGTTATTTCGATTAACCTTTCACAACGTTTTTTAATTTGTCGCCATGAAAGGAAGGACAGGGGCTGATTTGTGACTAGATTTCAAATGTATGAGGGGAGGGGGTGCTGTGTACACAAACTTAGAAAAGAGCTCCAGGTAACAGGTGGAATTTATTGATTTGAGATGAAATAGGGCGGGAGAAATTGCACTTGATCCACATTTAGATTTGATTGTAAGAGGACGGCGTGAACATACATGCAAAGAATGACAGCAAATCGCCGTCAGACATCACAGAGGAAAGCAGCTCAAGTCAGAGGTCAATCAGTCATAGAAGGATCTGCTCCGCTGACACTGAGCCGTCGCCGTGGCAGTGTGGTGATGGAGAGAACAACTGCAGGTATTGACAGCTACGATGGATTTCACAGAAAGCTGCTTGTCAAAGCAGACAACGTACTTAATCCATTTCTCATTCTCTGTCATCCACCGCTCTCATTTTCTTTTTGATAATCTGTTGAAATTGGACGCCGTGCTCGAGTGTCATAAATTGAGGCAATCGTCACGAGCATCAATCCTTCATTCTTCAGCGTTGTGCCTTGAATTCAAGTGCCTTGTGGTCTGGTGGCAGTAAACAACAATCCATTGTCATTACTTAAATAACATCAGGCCCTCATTAAGTGAAAATGCAAGAAATCGTTCAGTGACAGTCTTCCTCACATAAACAGGCTTTATTTATGTTGGGTTGTTTGCTTTTATCACAATTAATGTGGACCCGGTCTGACTGACAAATAGACCTTTCAGGAAATTAATTGCAAAAGTATTATTTGATTAAGAGCATCACTCAGTCTGTCAAATATGCACCACTTTACTGTGAAAGTCAATCAATGAAATGATTACATCTGTCAAAAATAACTGAAAAATGACTGTAATTTGTTGTCAGGTTTTCCTTGCACAGCAGCAATAAACGTATTGATCACATGCAAAGTGTTGGAAGAGAGGAACATTTATTTAAAATCCTATCCATCTGTCAAAAAAAAAGCATAATGGAAACTGCGAGTGTGTGGCCTTGATAAGAAAGGAAATTAGAATTAAATTAAGCCCATCCAGTGTCGACAAAGGCCGACCAACTGATTAGGGATTTAACTGGGTGCTATCTTCTGCAGCAAAACACACCTCTCAGATGTTATTCAATTAATCTGCATGAGAAATGTTGAGTGGGCATATACCAGCCTGCACTGCTATAACCCCCCCCCACACACACACCGCCCACCCATCAACACACACACACACACACACACCCCGGGGACATGGATGCCATTGAAAGAGAAGGGCACGGCCACTCGTCTTTGAAATGACTCCGACTACACAGCTGGCTCCAGCGGTACGTCTGACACTATGTATTCTGAAATTCATCCGCAGCAATAAAACGACGCAGGTGAAAGACGAACACTCGCAAGATGAGAAATATATTTTGTGTTTGTATATTCTGTGTCTGCGAATTGCAACTTGAAGTCTTGCAGCCTCCAGAATTTATGAGCTTTGTTTACTGTCTATGGCTTATAATATGATTTATGTCTTTTCATAACACTCAGAGGGTTTCATAATCAAATGATCTTAAAGTGGGCTTCTGTTGGGCCGTCCACGGGTCCTCAGCAGAATGGGAAAGGGCTTAATTCATTTTCCAATCAGAAGGAAGATGTTGTTATCGAAACACTTGGACTCAGAGCACACTGGCAATAAATACATGCCTAAGTATTAGAAATACGTAAGTACATAGTCCTTGAACACTTTATTTATCAGCCACTTCATTTTTAGGAGAATTATGGACCTTGACTGACTGACAGAGATTTATCCTGGATTCACATACACAACCTGTCAGAAGCATTTACAATCAAGAAATCTGACCTGATATCACTAATATACTATTTCTAATGTGTTTTTATGTTCTGGGGAATTTCCTATTTGTTTGCTGAACTATTTTCCCGGCAAATCTACAAGATTACCTTTCAAAAACATTATGAACATTCAATACAAGATGAGGATCTTAACTTCAGGTATATCGGTCGGTGAGCACGTATAACATTTGGTCAAACCTCCTCTAGGCAGATCTGTCGTTGGACTGAAGCAAACAGCGAGGTCAGAACAAATACGGCTGGCCTGAGAAATTAAGCAGGAGTGCATGAACGGAATATGGCCAATATAAATCATCTGTGCGTGTGTGTGTGTGTGTGCGACTTGTACAATTTTTGTGCGTGTGAAATAGCTTTCCGTTTCTAAGATGAATGGGTGTCCGATGGGGACTGACTGAGCTGATACCAATGCATGGAAAACAAATGGACGGACAAACCTCTCAAGAGGGCAGAGCTCACGTGCAAGAATACATAAGTCATGAAAGAAACAAATACTTGGGAAAAAAACAAGTCCCTCTCTGAGACTGGAACAGTCTGCCGCTGGTTAGATAAGGATAGCCAAAACAAAAATACAAATATTTTTTTTTTCTCTTGTGAGTGTGCCTTCCTGACTTTAAATTCCTTTGCTCGTTCACTTCACAGATATGCAAATGGGAGCAGAGGACTTTTAATGAGCCTGCGCATGACGTGCGCTGTGTGCATGGCAGGAATGAAACGGACAAAAATGGCTGAGAATGAACATTCCACAGATGAAATACACAATAGGTATTTTTGAATGGGGAGTTCATGTCCGTCCACAGTCACCGATGACTTCTTCGCATTCATGTACAGTCTGCAAAGTAAATTCGATTTTTCTGGTCATACAAACAGTTACTGAGACTATAACATCAATGAGCATGAGCTCTGAGCAGGATTATTAGCTCAGTGTGAAAAGTCTGTGTGTTTAAAAGTCTGTGCATTTTACACAGTTACAGTAATTGGCTGAATTATGCAGAAATTATTTGGCAGCAAAGTCATTTGACCAGAGAAACAAAGTGTGTATATTTCTATTATTCAACTCCAGTTTTGCATGTCTGTAAATATTTTTTTTCACCTGTGGATATTTCACTATGACAAACAAGCAGCACTTCCAGGCCCATTGAGAAAGCTGCACTTTGCAGTTTTCAAACAAAGTATCTTAAGTTGAGGGATTCTGTACAATAGTAATTCATATTACAACTAATTGAGGTCGTCAATACAGATTAGTCAATTCCTTTCCTGAATATTGATTATATATCGTTGTTATCTGCTGAGCTTTGAGGTAAAACCCTGCTCGTGTTAGTTCCCACCTAAGGAACAGACCAGCACATGAAACCACTTGTTTTCACTGACGGCTCAGACCGATGTGACATTTACTGGTTTACACCGATTCTCAGGCTGCCCGGAATGCAGGAACTGGCGACGGACTTTCCCCCGTCGATACACTGAGGCCAACAAAGAGGTGACACAAACCTTGCAGCTGGCGGATTTAGCTTCTTTTGTGGCTCAAAGAAATTCTGCAAAATTCCCAGTGGTTTGTATTCAGCGGCTGTCGCCTCTCTCATCAGGCTGTGGCGGGGTCATTTACTTCTACTAATTTGAATTCTGGCACACACAAAGAAGTGACTTGCAGCCTTAAATGTAAAATGATGCAGGTTCAGATGTTTTCATGTCAGATACTTTGTGGCTACAGGGGCACATGAACCGCTCAACAATGAATCTCTTGAATGACTTGACTTTTGTTCCTTGAATTTTTTGTGACAAAAGAAGTGAAAACTGTTTTTCCCCCTTTCGGGATGAACAAGGTTTTTCCCTAAAGCTGCTTTCTGGGACGGGAAAGCAGATTTGGGGAAAACCCTGAGTTTGTCAATGCTGACGTGAAATAAAATTGCTGATTGTTCTTGTTCTGGTCCTGGACTTGTCTTGGTGTAGTGATGTCGTATATTAAGCTACATGTGCATCTTTAAACTGTGATGTGTGAAGAATACCATTGTTCAAAGATGTGCTGCACATTGTGGTAGAGATGGTAGCACGTGTACCCGTCTGTGTACATTGCAGGTGTCATTTCATTCCTTCTTTACAACCCGTAGAACCAAAGGACACGGGATCGTGCTGTGGATCCATTACGCAATAAACAGTATTCACTGCAAGGGAAAATGTAAATAATGGGTTACTGGAGTGTTTCATCAGCAGAATCTATGTCAGGAGCAAACAAAAGTTGTTGGTTTGCAAGGACGCGGTGAAGTCAAGCAAAAGTTTCAACAGAGCCATAGAATATCCACCTGAGCTGAATCAAACATATCTCTCGGCACAATAAGTCTGAGTGCAGATACAAAGCTCTTAAATGTTGAAGCAGCCACATTCATATTGGATATATTTCCCTTAAACCAAGTGTACTCTTTGCAATTCTTTGACTTCAAACTTCGTTTCATATTCAGTTTGTCTAATCTCCATCTTTGACCTGCCTTGGTCTCTCGCCTCGAAATATAAAAACTCACGTTGTTCTCTGGAGCTGATGTAACACGCTGTCTCAAATACGGTATAGATTAGTACGGGAAAAATAAGCACTTAAAGGTTTTCCATGCAGGAGTATACGGAGTATTTCTCATACTATCCCCACCTGGCTCACAAGTCTGTGTCTAAAATTCCTGAAGTTAACAGCACACATATCACAGTAGGATTAATTACTTGAAACGCGTTCTGGCAGCCAGCAGCACTATTTCTGGATGCTTGGGGATCAACCAGAGTTCAAAAGCCACTCAGCCAAAGTGGGTCGTTTATGCACATTGCAATTTTCACTTTTCTTTCATAATGTTATTTGCCATCTGGCACCAGACTATTCATTTTTTGACTCAAAAACAATCACCTTTATGGGGGCAGATACTGCTTGGGAATTTGATGATATAACGCTTATATTTCTGGGTACGAGATGGATGATCGCAGCTGCCCAAACTTCTGGGTGAAATCCGCGTGAGCTTGGACTAAAGCGTCTTCATCTATGTATACCGCCGGCCTCCTGGAAGTCACAAAGTACTGCGCCTTCCTCAGGCTCCAGCCGAGGACGTACATGAGGAGTCCACACACCGCTGCCGTGGACCTGCCCACACCAGCGTTACAGTGCACGTAGACAGTGTGACCATTCTCCAGGAGACCATGAAGCAGGAACACAGCCTGGGGAAGCATCCTGATCCGACCTGTGTAGGAGGACAGTGACACACTGTTCACTTCACGGACATGCCCCCATCCCCAACCCTCAATTTTTTTTGATGATTTTTTGATTTTTTTGATTATGTAAAACCGTTTTTAAAGACATGCATTTGGACTTTTATTATTATTATTATTATTATTAGGTTAGGGTTAGGCATTTAAAATGAACCTGAAGTTGAATAATATTCTAAAACATATTACTCAAGTACAGGTAAATAATGTATTTGCTTCTGTAACTTCTGTATTTACAGCTGATTATTGATCAGTTTTTACATTTTAATTTAAATTCATAATCAAACTATGGACTTTAATTACAGGATTTTATATTTATGACACTACTTTTGCTTTTTTTTATTTCTCTCCCATTGTTTTCAACGATTTCTCTTTGAACTTTTAATGGTTTGAGGTCTTTTAATACTGTGTGTTTGTCCTTTTATCTTGTGCTGCTTTGAATTTGTTCTTGTTCCACAGCACCTTGAAGTGTAATAAACTTGCCTTGTCTAAATGGTTCAGGAACAAAACCACGCCACCCTCTTTCACACGTGCGGTACCAGCCTCAGATGTTTAATCCACAGTTTTAAACTATGTCTGTCTGCTGGGGCGTGATCCAGCTGCTTCCACGTTGTTTGTTACTTGAATCCAGATGAACCATCTTGCGTACCTTCAGTGCTCATGTCGGGCGTGGGTATCCACACATACACCAGGCCACAGCTCTTGTACAAATGCATCATGGTCTCTGGAGTCATCGCTTCTTCTGGGTTCGGCCTGCAGCCATGGGAGTTGTTCACCACATCCCATTCTGTCTGGAAGTTCATCACGGCAGTAACGCCCAGCTCGTACTTCATCTTGATTGTCACGTGTTCCCTTTGGCGAGGGCAACTGCCCAGCCACACCCGTGGCAGCACCCTGCGGGGGGAATGTACAGAGTCTGTGAAAGTCTCTGAAACAATCTGTGAACAATCTATGGCTGACTCCATTTAGTGCTCATTGGTATGTACAAGGGCAACAACAAGAGAAGATGATGTCGAAAAAGAAAGGAAACCTGCCATGTTCCAAAGTGGACTTGTGGTTCATTTTTATTTGACAACAAACATTCTAAAAATGTCCATCGTTCAGCTGAACAGTGATAACAAATGGGTGTATAACCCTCTGGCCATGTGTCCTCTGTATGAGAATTATGAGAGAAGTTGAGAGTTAAAGTCTCTTTGAATCAGATCGTGATTTATTACAGAGGTGAGTGTGTATTATACTCTGAGCCACACAGATGCAAGGTCTGAGAGACTCATTTGAAAAGCTATTAATAGGCAAAGTGCAAGGGCACAGTGGCTCCCTCGGAACACCGGTCACTGACTTGAGCCTTGTAAGGTCTCCGGACACAAATTAAACCCTGATGGCAGCCAAGGCGGGTGCCAGATGAAACTTTGTGTCTGCTATGTGAAGAAAAAAAAAAAAACAGCTAGTGGAGCATCTGGTCGGTGTAATCCTGAGAAAAAGAGAAAACAACCTCCCAGTCATATTTGCTCACAAAGCCAAAAGCTTGTAAAGTGATGATGTAATACGCCACCATGCTAGCTGGAGAAGATTTATACATATACATATTTATATGTGACGGAACAACGTGGCTCTAGAATGGATTTGTGGCCATGTTACGAACCTCCATGTACGCCATGATTTCACATCACAGTCAGACGGATTTATCATTTGTCACCAAAAAATGTACATCCACATTCTGTGATATGATTTATGTTTTTTTTAAACTACCGCACTGACTAAAAGCTTTAAAGTGGCTCAATGTCAGCATGCTGTTGAGATGCTGAATAACTTTGTGCTCCATTCAAGGAAAGCGGATGGGAAAGACCACAACAAAATAAAAACTGAGGACAAATGAAAAGTGTTCATATCAATGATAAAAATGTTCATTGTTTTGTTCATTAACTAACTATTCAAGAGCAAGGTTCAAAACCAAATGAGCATGAGAGGGCGAACAACTTCTTTAAGAGTCAGAAACTTTCATCAAGGGCATTGTGACATAGCTGAAGTGCTGTTGGAGAGTTTTCTTTAGTTTGAATCAGATTTCAAGCTTGCTTTGAAAGTATAGATAAGTGTCTGAGGCTGGAAAGTGGAGAATACTACTCACTCAAGAAATATATTGGAAACATTTCACATCACAAAGGCAAGAAGCTTCTGGTATATGGTACCATGGTCCTTAGAAATGGGTGATGGCGATGGATTGAAGGCAAAAAAAACTGCAGATGTAGGAATATGTCCATATCAAGATGATTTTAATGGTGTCAGAAAAGTGTTAAAGGAATAGTTTGGTATTTAAGAGAAATACTTTCACTGAGAGTTTAAAGAAGGTTTCTTATCACTCTAACTTATGAAGCTACTGTAGATACGAAGCTTCAGGGAGCAGCAGATTATTTGTTTACCTTCAAGACCTCAAAGAAAATACAGGAAACAGTTTCTCTGGCTTTGTCTAACAAGTAATTCCCTGTAGGAATTACAACAAGTAACAGGTACTTCCTACAGGGGAAAGGTCTACTAACGACCATTTCTATGCCGATAACCTGCTGTAACTGTTGTAAAGTAAGTCTGTTTTTGGCCGAATACTCAGATCCTCTTTACTGGGAGGTCGAGCTCAGTGACAGAAAAAACACACAAGGCTAGCAAAGCTTCTCATGCAGTCTAATCCAGATCAGCATTTTCAACACTCTATGAAAGGCAGATGTCATTGTATTACCTGGAATAATGTATGGTCCTCTGACTAGCCACGCTGAAGTAGAAGCTGGTTGTGTGTTTCATTTCATCTGTGTGTCCTGTTTCTTCTATCCAGTGACTGATCGGGTGGCAGTGCACATCGTCCACTACGTTTCTCTCATCATAGGTACAGCATCTGTCGTGATGTGGACCATTGCCTAATAAACAACAACAATAATAATAATAACACACCTGACTTTTACTGCTGAATAATAAGAATACTCTGTTTTCTGTAAAAGGTTTGTCCAAATCAGTACAAATCTGAGTCTGAACTTTCTAATTTATTAAAACACTTCCAGTTGAATCCAGTTTGAATGTATACTAAACGTTATAATTTTACCATATTGTATTTATTTTAGATTGCAACTTTTAATGTATTATTTTAATAATCTATGATTTAATTTATTCCCTTATCTAACAACTTACAACTTCATAAAGCTGTAGCAGGACTGTACCGCCCCCCAGTGGTAGGAACCACACATCACACCCTGCCCCATCAAACATTTGTGTACGCCCCTGCTCGACAGAAATGGCGTGAACGTGACACGTCAGAAGGGAACAGGCTCGGTACCTTCCCAGATAAAGGTGCCACAGCTTCGTTTGATGAACTTGAACCACAGTGTTTGCCTGAACGGCTCCTCCAGCTGCACGTCACCGACCCACAGGCACGGTTCGTACGGGGACAGGAAGTTGTGCGAGCGGCTCATCTGGACAGATCTGTCCGGGTCCCACTGGCCCAGTTCCGGCCGCGAACCCAAAACAAAGACCTCCAGATCGGATGAGTCCGGAGTAAGAATGACTCCAAATCGGAATATCATTACTCACAAACCTCAGTGGGTTTTAGAGCAGCGACTTTTGGTTCTTTCTGTCCTGGGGTTAAAAATAGAACAGCTGCAATGGATGTCATCTGAAAAGATAGTTAGTAGCAAAGAGGTCTCACTCTGTTACTCTCACAATCACAAGCAGCACGCGTGTCTTTCACAGTCGGATTAGCTAGCTAGCTAGCTAGCTAACACTACTTGTCAAAATGTCTATTATCAAGGTGCGAAACCACATATTATGTAAATTACTCTCAGTTAAAGGTGGGGTATGTACATTTTTTTTATTAATAGATATATTGTTAAAAAAACAATACGTCCACTGTGCGTTTAGAGGGGCATGAAGGAATGAAAGTGTAGTGTTTTCTAAAGAAAAAGTAAGTATTAATTTCATTTGTTATTAATTTTTTACGGGCCCAACAGTGTGTTTTATATTTACATGTACAAGCCACTAGCGATTGGTACATTGGTACCCGCTAGGTACCCGCTAGCTAACTTAGCTAATGTTACTTGACGGTCAAATCCCTCTTCACCAACGTTACTTGTTTTCATTATATGACGTTGACCCCAGATATGACGTTACTGGTCGTGACCCATCCACCTCCACAGCCAGAGGTATCTCAGTCATCCTGCCTGGTCCAGTATTGAGGGTTCACTTTCACCACTGCGGTGAGTGTCTATGTATTGTGAAGATATACAGTTTGTGTACTTGAAAGAGAGTTCCCAAATCCTGACTGGATGTACATAAAGGTACTAACTATATAAAGTGAAGAAAAGAGTTGTAACATACATTTTAAATGACCTAAGCTTTTTCAGTGTGTGAAAAATTGAGAAAAGCAAAGCAAAAGTTTGCATTGCAAGTGTTTTCTTTGAACCTAAATTTTTATTTGCATCATGCTCTTGTTTTCAGACATCATGGTAAGTGATGTTCAGCACATCCAGTAAAATCTGTAACTGCAGACAGAGAACAACATTACACACTCAGAAATGTGTGTAATATTGGACAAGGAAGCCTGCATGTGGTTCACTGGGCCTGACACGAGTAGTCAGCATAAAATGAATAATGATGAACAAATAAGAGTGGACTGTTCAGGTACTTTTCAAAATTCTGCATCACTACTTCACTAAATTCAAGAGTCATGTGGATTCCATCATTCACTTTTTGAGTAGAAAGACCACAGACCACAGCTTTAAAAACTAATTCCTGCATGATTTTCATTTATGGTCCTTAGTGAAATAACAAAAATGGCCAGAGAAAATGCTCAAGCTAACATGACTCCATTAGTGAGCCTACAAGCAAAATCATCATGTAGTGGTGGCTTAAGACGGAGACAATGAAAAGAAAATTAAATGAGGAAGAGGAAACATCTGACACAGGCCAGGAGAACAGCTTAATTCCAAAGAACTGTACTGAATCACTGACTGAATCATTAGACGTCAAAGAATTATTTTGCCCATCACTACAGGAGAGGGTGTAATGGCGAGACGATTCAGCGAGTTGTAATATATCTGATTTTGAGTTTTGAGTTATATATGAGTTTGTAATACATCAGTTTGCTACAAATACATGTTATACATGTTAGCTAAGGTGTGCCCTGCATTTTATTTGGAGAACACATGTCCCTGTATACAGGACAGTTGTTGATAAGGTGAGTTTTAAAGAGTGATGCTGCTCTCGATTTGAGCAGGGTCCAGATATGTGTAGGGCAGTTTGAGCTGCAAGTTTCTTGACTTGATTGTTTCACTGAGGGAGGACAACTCTGCTTGAAATTCCATCATCATCTGCTTTAGGGCAGGCTCATCAAATCTTTCTTCAGGGTACGAACCAATAGGGACCTGAGAGAAAATCAGACACGGGAGTTTGTGTGTGGGACTTATTGTGAAAAGGTTTCAGTGAGGTTATGTTCAACAGTTTTTGGCATCAGACTTACGACATCTGAGTATTTGGATGAAAGCACAAAGGTTTGGGCTGCGTTTGAGACAGTCTGAGTAATATTTGGGAGCGTCTCCAGAATTGTTGTCATGCTTGTCTGCCCCTTAGTGGTAGGACGTGGTTTGTACATCAAGGGCGTACCATTGGGTATAAAGGACTGGTAGTCATACTGAATCATGAAAGAAATTGGGAATCGCAAAAGAAGCTTTAGAATGGGTCACAAGTTTACATTTGATATTTTTAATAAGATAAAAAATAAATAAAACCCCCCTCATCAAACTTTGTTCTTCCTCTCCATCTTTGTTCTTACCTGACCATCATTGACAGCAGCATGTTGACCTGTCACGGTGAAGATCACCATGGTGATAAATTTGATCACCTCCTCGACAGTATTGAAGGAATCTGGAATCCCTGTGGACGACAACACCGATAGCTTCAGCTCAATACATTGTAGAAAACTACATTCATCATAATGTGTTCAATTTGAAAATGTGAGTAAATACCTGAGGATTTCTTTCCTAAAAAGCCATGGTTGAATATCTCACTGATCCAGTCCTGGAGCTCAGAGTCTTTGCGCACCTCATTGTCAGAAGGATAATAGTACTCCACCATTGCCTTCACAAAGCTGGTCAGAACATGATTAACTTCACCGTATGTTGTGCTCGTATCAATTCACTGGGACTTAGAATTAGAAGTGACTGTGAAAAAAACCTGTTGATGATGTTCCACAGCTTCAGGCCATCGTCTCTGTAGTAGAAGTTGGGGATGGACTCCAGTCCTCGAGCAGTGATGTTGTCTGGCAGGCAGAGAGAGGTGTAGGTGGTTTCAGCATGGCCCCTCCTCATCAGCTCAAAACTGCCATCGAGACCAAGAGTAGTCTAGTATATGAT
>CAAKHB010002749.1:8905-23003 GCA_901007665.1 Aeoliscus strigatus
GGGGGGGGGGGGGTCCTTAAACCTCACCGGCCAGCTGTTTCTGTTTGGCCCAGTAGCGGATGTTATACACCAGAGGCCTCAGTCGGTCCTCGACACCTGAGCACAGCTGGAGGAAGCGCGTGTTCCTAACGGCGAGTCTGTTGAAGGAGACAAGATGAAAAACATGTTGTCAGCACATGTGAACACCTCCACAGCAGTCCAGTGTCGATGAGAGGCCACCTGTTGTTAACGGTGATGTCGCCCTGCAGGTTGAGCTCGCGGTGATGGAACTTGACCACGGGGAGACGAGCGCTGCTGACGACGTGGACTTTGTGCACACTGGGGACGCAGCGTCTCAGGATGGCTGCCACGAGGTCCAGAACCTCCGCGGGAGAGGCTGTGGACAAGTCGATGTCTGAGAGGATAGAGTCCTCTGAGCGGGAGCCATCGTCGGACATGCCCTCCCCCGCCTGAGGAGAGACCAGTTAGCATCTCGACCCAGATGGCATGCGCTCACGGAACCAGTTAGCAGCCAGCAGTCTGAGGAGCTACTCCTGGGCTCTGCTTCGTGTGTGTCCTCCCAATTGTCAAAATGGGCTTGCGTGTGTAGTCCGTGTGAAGTGGTGTCCCCCCCCGTACACATTTGGAATCTTTCCAGATGCAAAGCCTCCGTTTTAGCACATATCAATGATCATATACAACAAACAGAGTATATTGTTGGTCTCGGAGCATGACGGTTTCATACTTTGGCCACATGGTGCCAAACCTGCACTGTCCCTCAGTTTGAAGCAATTTTGTACATTTCTTTTTTCTGAAAACCTTAAAATAGGACTAGAGACTGGCGATATACAAACACGTCCCACCTGCTCTGAAGTGGACTTGGCATGGGCCTGGAAGACCTTGGTGTTCTCCAAGTCCAGAAACAGGTCCAAGTCACAGGCGTGGATCCCAAACGTGTTGACAGATGAACCAAAGGGCAGAATCTGGCTGTCTACATCCGATCAACACACGACATACATAGTAAGAGGGAATCTATGAAAAAAAAATGGTTTTGCAGTTATTACACACCTGGAAAAAACTCCACGAAGACCTCCTGCAGGAGCTGGACCAGCAAGCCTCTGGCCTTCTTTTCATGTTCACTGAGCTGGAAACGTTCCACAACATACTGCATCTGTGCATCCACCTGTAGGTTAAAACTAGAGTCAAATGTGGAGTATGTTTCATGTTTGGTTGGAAGGTTGAGATGTGAACACCTGCTCACCACTACAGGCAAAGATTTACCTTATTAGTGACAGTGACATCATATTATTGTAAAGTTTGATAGCAGAATACTTACAGATGGCAGCTGACAGAGGTCGGGTTTGAGACGGTCGAGAACTTGTTGGAGTTTCTGAGAGTCGGTCTTGTTCTTTGGGATCAACTTGAACTCCTTTTTTTCTCTGGGTTTAATGCGCAGCTTCAGGCCTTTCATCTGATGCTCAACCTGGGACAGGGTTGCCTGTATGCTTCCTGTGTCGCTGAACTGCACGATGGCGTACACACCCTTCGTGCAGAGAACAGGGAAACGTCAAAATTTGCGCTTTCAATGGGCACAAACCCAGAACGAACCAAGTTAGCTGTGTATATAGCTGTTTCCAGACCTTGTCTTTGTCCAGGATGACATCTGCAACAGGCCCAAACTGCTGGAAGTACTCAACTAGGTCAGTCTGAGAGACGTTAGAGTTGATGCCACCGACAAATACACTGTGCTGCTCTTGGGTCTTCCTGGTGGCCCGGACATTGAACAACGTCTGGTGTTTTCTCCCTTTGACATGCTGGTCCACGCTTGGCTCTGCAGCAAACCAACACATGAAGAGAAAACAGAAACACACATTTATAAATATACCCGTTGTTAATCTCCTTGTACTCCACTGACGGGAAAACGAATAATAATAATAACATCTAGAAAATCCACTTGGAACGTTGTTTTAATGTTTGTGAAACACTTTGTTCACATGTGGCTGGGTGAGTGCAGTGGTTTATGAGGAACCCGTCTTCTTCTAAAGTATTTAAACCAATATTCATTGACTTATTCGTACAAGTGCAACAAGTTGTGTGCTAATGCTTTCAGACATCCCGTCCCATGTAAGTGAACTTTGAGTAAAATAGCATGTGCTCTGAAAATACTTTAACTTTTATTTTTTACTAAACACAGCTGCCGAGTTAGTTAGCTTGTTAGTTAGCTAGTTAACGTTACTTACCGTTCGGTAAACTGACGTTGCACAGGAAACAACGAAAACCTTTAGCCGTCGGTTTTATGTCACTGTGTGATTCCATAGTGGCACGAAGTGAACATCCGCCGATGTATCAGGACGTATATGAGGAAAGCGAACCACAAACCGCCATTGGAGTAACCTGGACACCGCGCACGCGCTCCTCAAATCTCCCTCCAGCTCGCGGTTGTTTCCAGTCCGCCGCCAAAATGTGTCCGGACTCTTCCGCTGCTTTAATATCCAGTTCCGGGGCGATCCATTCCCCGCTCATTGGCAAAAAGAATGCAATGTTCTAACTGTAATGACTCATTGAAGAAATATATAGTCATCCTTTTTGAGCATTTTATTTTTTGAGCGCGTTATGCGTCAAATCATTGTTAATGTTACAGGAACACATAGCTGCCTCATTTGTAGATGTAATAAAATACTAATTACGTAGTTTTCCAGATGTAAATAAATGTTTCCCTAACATGCTTTCTCTGGTTATGTTAACAGCAGCTGACAGAAACAGTAAAACAAGGGAATTCAGTTGGAACGCTTCAAGTGTTTTAACATATGCATCCAGAAGTTGAGTAAATCCAGACAAGTTTCCATTGTACCAAAGAAATTTAATAACTTTTTTTCCCAAGTATAAAATAGCTGTAAAAACAGAGGAACATGCAACTTCTCACATGATAAAAACAAACTTCCCTGATTTACTGAGGAAAAAAAAACAGTGCTTAATTTCCAGTCTATAAAACTACTTTCTAAAACCAATATCTGTATAAAAAAGACAAACAAAAGCTTTTAAAGCAAAAAGTCAGGGACAATAGTAAAAGTGATCACTTTTTTGCTGATCTGCCTCTTCTGGTTTTTGGCTGCGGCTCAGTTTGATCCGCCGCCACATCATCGCTCTTGTTTGTAGACTCGGCTTTGACATCAGCAACCTTTGACCCTCGCCGGGCTCGCTTGGCAGGCTGGGACTCCACCATGTCGTCTGAGAGCTTCTCCTCTTCAGGTTTACTGGCCTTCTTTGACACACTGTTGCTTTCCGGGTCAGGTTGTTCAAGTCTGGCCTTCCTGCCTCGAACTGCCCTGACAGGGGTAACTTTCGGAATGAAACGGACATCGATCTCTGCTTTCCACTTCACTGATCGTTGGGAAGTTTCTTTCACACCTTCAGTGAGATCCAGCAGCTCCGTGCTCACCGTGGACTCATCGGCTGTGGGTTTGGCTGCAGCCCGTCTTCCTTTTCGGACCGGCTCCAGAGGTTCCTCTTTGCTCTCCTCACTGGATGGCGCTGCACCTCGACGTGTTCTCTTGGTGGGAGGAGCTTGTGAAGCCTCAGATTCCACAGAGGTTTTAACACCCCGTGGTCCCTGTGGCTTCTCCTCAGCCTTTTCCTCTACTACTTCAGCTTGCTTCCTCCTTCCACGCTTAGGTTTATCCACAAGCACATCGGGAGCAGGAACCTCTTGTGTCACGCTGGGTTCAACAGGGGTCACGCTCTCTGCGTCCTGCTTTGCTTTCCTCCCTCGTCTGGGTTTTGCAGCCGCGGTCGTTTGATCTTCCGTCTTCTCTGGTTCGAGTGGAACTTCGACTGCGTCTGGGACGAGGATTTCTACCTGTGCTTCTTCAGGATCTTGCTCAGCCTGCCTGGTTCTCCGAACCCTTTTAACTGGCTCCTGAAGTTCAGCAGGCTTTTCTTCTTCCTGTGGAGCAGTTCTACCTCTCCTAGCCCTGACAGGAGCCTGGGGCTGCTGGCTGGTCTCCGTACAAGCAACAGTTTCTTCTGCTGCGTCAACAGGAGGGTTCATCTTCCTCCCTCGTCTGGGTTTTGTGACGGTGGCTCCGGGCTGATCAGGTTCATCGTGTGGAGTGAGATCCTGCTCACTGACGTGTTTCTCTTGCTCTAGTTGAGAAGGTTCATCAGGTGTGCGTTTAGATTTTCTTCCCCTGGTGGGCTTCACGGGGGCTCCCTCTGCAGAAGATTCCTCCTGAGTGTTATTCACTGCCGTTTCTTGTTGAACAACCTCCACCATCTCTGCCAGCACCGTATGGTCAGCCTGATTGTCAGATGCGACTGCTTGAGACTTGGCATTTCTGCCTCTGGTCTGTCGGACAGCAGGTGGCGCAGGAGTTGCAGCTCTCCTCCCTCGTCTGCCTCTGACTGGAGCAGGGACAACAGGCTCTTCAGGATGTTGCACCTCAGCTGCCGGTAGATTCTCCACAGTAGCTGGGGATTTACTGTCATCACCTTCACTGGGAGCCACATCCTGCTGCCCACCACTCATCTCGGATGCATCCCCTGAAGCGGGAGGAAACAAATGAAAAAAATTGAAATAAGTCAGTTGGCAACTTCAGTTTCATTGAATAATGTAGTTGTCAGTGAATCCAAACATGCCACACAAAAAAAAACCCCAAACAATATGAGTAAAGATGTTCCATTCATAAGACATGAATGAGTGACTGAATGTCCAATTCCTTTTCTTTACTAGTTATTGGCTTCTGGTTTTTGTACCATTTCCTGTTCCCAGACGGTACCGGGAGCAGCTAGAACTCAGCATTCAGAGTTCTTCTGAGTAATTCACTCAGTAAGTCCTTCAGAGTAATTCTACCAGAAGGTAAAACGTGTGTGTGTGTGTGTATTTCCTGACTAACATGCTGATAGGTGGGTTTAACTATCAAAGGATCACACACCTGGTGTGATGTCATCTTCACAGGGTTCTCTGGACACATCCTGCTGCTCTGACACCGCTCTGGACTCGTCACCTTCTTTTCTAGCTGTTCTTCCTCGTCTGGGCTTCACCGCCGTCACTGCAGGTTCCTCATCAACCGGAAGGATCCGATCCTTCTCGGGTTCTGAGGCTTTTTTTGCCGGTCTTCCTCTTCTAGGTTTCAGAGGAGCACTTTCCTCCTGTGGGAGCTCAGCGTCATTACGTTCGGCCAGCTTTCTGCTCCTTGTCGTTTGTCTGGCGGCGGGCAGTGCAGTTCCCTCTGTCCTCTTCCCTCTCCGCCCTCGGACTGGAGCAGACACAGCGGCATCCTCAGAAGGTTCCGCAGCCTCCTGTTGCACCTCAGCTGCTTTGGGCTCCACCTGCGCCTTCCGGCCCCGAGGAGGTTTCTTCAGATCAGCAGCAGTCGTGTCCATTTCCATCTCCTGGGGAGGAACGTGTTCTTCTGGTACATTCTCTTCAGGTTCCTCTGTACCACAGGTGTGTTCAGCGGTCACCTCTAGCTGGTGGACAACAATGTCCTTTGCATCTCCTAGGATGGAATGAGACACACACAAATCTTATTTCTGAAGCATACACAGATGAATCAAAGGACATCAAGTGTTGTGGGGAAGATGATGCTCTGTAGTGTGTGTGTGTGTGTTTGGGACACACCTGAACATTCCCACATGTTATTTCTGTCTAATATTTAAAGAACTCAACTTCTAAGTTGGTGCAGAATTTGGATACGTACCTTCTTCCTGGTGAACGACGTCTGATGGGCCATCGTCACTCTGAACACACAGAGCGTCTTCAGGCTCTGTTCGGGGACAGTCTAGGTGAGAAGTCAGGGAGAAAAGAACAATCAAAAAGGGTTAAGGGTTAACGCATATTAAAGCTGCATAAAGCATTGAAATGCTGTAATATTTGAAAATATGTGTCAGAACCAACGTACCCTCTGCTGGGTCGAACACACAACCTGCCTGTGTTTGGTCTTCAACCTGTGGAAAGACAAAAGACAAGTTCAAAGTTCTTGTTTGGTTGACTGATGTCACATAAACAATTGTGTCTGCTCTCTCATTCAACAGGTACGACATCCATGTTGAAGAAAATCCTCTACAGCTTTTATATTATCTACTATATTTCATATTCTCCAGTGCATTGTGCTCAGAGCTGTTGACTGTAGGATCAACATGGTTAAAACCTTCATGTCAGTCAGTTGTTACCTCCATGAGCTCCTGAAGTCCCTCAAAGTCTTCCACCGGAGCGTGACCCCTCAGCCGGGGAGACCTCATCAGTCTCTTGAGACCCAAGTTCTCCTCCACAGGTTCTCCTTTCTCTTTAGGGGTTTTCATGAGCCTGTCGATTCCAAACATATCTTCTACTGGAGCTGCTTTCTGCCTGGGTGTTTTCGTCACATCCTTCAGGCCGTCCTGTGCTGAGGTGTGGGGCATTTCACTGAGGTCTGGAGTTTCTTTCCCAAGTGCCTCAGGAGCGTCCACGGTCACGTCAGTGGGACTCTCACAAAGGTCTTCAACAGGTTCATCCTCCCATTTTGGGATCTCAAAGATTCTCTTGACACCAGTGAGACACTCGGGCTGCTCAGGCTTCTGTTTGGGAGTCATCAGAAGTTTACCCCTGATGTCTTCCACGGGGTCCATCTTCTGTTTTGGAGTCTTCATGATCCTCTTCACTCCGGTCAGACACTCCTGCTGCTCCAATTTCTGTTTGGGAGTTTTCAGAAGAGTCCCTCTGAGGTCCTCTACGGCCTCGGTCTTCTCTTTTGGAGTCTTCATGATCCTCTTCACTCCAGTCAGACACTCGTGTCGTTCAGGTTTCTGTTTGGGAGTTTTCAGAAGAGCCCCTCTGATGTCCTCTACGGCCTCAGTCTTCTGTTTTGGAGTCTTCAAGATCCTCTTCACTCCGGTCAGACACTCCTGCTGCTCAGGTTTCTGTTCAGGAGTCAAAGTAAGTTTCCCTCTCAGGTCGTCAGCGGGTCCATCCAGCTGTCTTGGGGTCGTCATCCTCTCTGGGAGCTCCAGCTTCATTTTTGGAGTCAGTACAGCGGTCGCGTCTGCACGCTGCTGTTCGCTGGGATCATCAGTGTCGACGTCCGAAGAGGAGGTGTCAGCAGCAACGGGAGGCTCTTGAACCTCACTGAGAAGGCGTTTGACTGCCTCGCTGTTGTAACGTCTTCCTTTCACCGCAGATGCGACACTCAGCGGAGACACCATCATTTCACCTGTGAACAGGTTCCAATCTGTTAGCTGACAACAAACGACGACTTTGGTTCTCTGAGCAGCATCACACACCTGTCTCCTCTGGTGTGTCCAGCACCGATGGGTCAACCTCAGACGGGTCCACAACCACCACCGGTGTCTTGGTGACATCGGACTCAGTGATTCCAGAATTCCTCTTACGTTCATTTCTAGGCGTTTTAAACATCTCAGAAATTCCTACAAACCGTAACATACAAGTTTAAAGTATCACGATGCATCATTAAAAAAAAGTTGGATTCCTATGTTAATGGAATGGACGACAGAGACAATTACCAGTCAAGTCTTCGTCCATTTTCATGTTCTTTGTCACGAGTGCAGCGCTGACGACCACTCGGGGCGCGGCAGCCGCCGGATGTACAACCCTTTGTTTAAGAGCTCGGCCAACCACAATGGTGACAGGAGAATCAGCATGTCCAGTGCTCACATGGCCTGTCTGCTTCCTGGCAGGGGTCTGAGAGATTGAACAGATTTAAAAAAAAAACAAAAAAAACCCAAACTACAAACCTAAACATACTCATAAGGGCCCGAACGCAGAGGTCCACGTCCATGTGCACAAAGCTCAAATCTTACAACCTGCTGAAATTTTCCCAGCCATGTGACACTGGAGCATTGGGCAGCCGCAAGTGAGCAAATTTGTCAATTTGTCAAGTATTGCAAAGCCAGCAGGTCCTTACGACGCATGACAGAAAAATGTACACAACTCACAACAACATAGTGGGAAATTTCACAGGACCCGACTACGCGGCAGTGCGATCGACTTTACCTTTGGTTTGGGCAGAGTCTTCTTCGTGGTCCTCTTGGGGACAGTTGTCTTGGCTGGAGCAGACACTTGGATCTTCGTTTGACCAAACTTCACAATGTCAGCCCAGGAATTCTTGACTGAAATGGGGAAAAGAAAAACGATATGCATGGTAAAATGAGTGTCAATCCTAAGAATCTTTGATGCAGCTATTAAAGAGTTCTGACTGTGCCAATTACTGTCCATAACATTACATCAGCGGGGGAAGAAGATGATCTTTACGAGACAGATGAGAGCGAAAATGAAAAACTCAAACGCATTTACTAAGGGCCCATCTGCCTCTTCCTGTCACATTCTGTTTAACTACCAGCCTTTGAATCAAAACAAATCAGAAAACCCAAACAGCGGTTTCCGTGAACCATTCCACCCAGTCTTCATTAAACCTGCACAGGTTCAAACGTACCTTTCAGAGATGCCCGTGAGATGCCACTTAGTCTGTGCATTGCTTTGATGGCGCTCCTGGCCAGGCAGGGGGTTTTGCGTGTGGTGCTCTTCAGGCTCTTTCTCTTCAGGGGTATTTTCGGGGTCACCAGGTGTGTGGCAGCCTCTTCCGCCACTGGTGATGGGGTGTTTATGCGGGACACAGAGAAGCGCCCTTGCACTGTTGGGGTCTGCGCTTGCTGGTTCAAAGGGGTTTTGACATGTTCCTGGGGGGTTGCACAAGACTGGGATGCTCTTTTTTTCCCCCTGGGAGTTTCTTTCTTCACAGATGGAGTTTTTGGGGAAGGGGACCTGGACTTGGGTGACTTCTTTCCAGGAGATGTGGCTCTAGGTGAGGGCATCTTGGCTTTAGGAGTTTCATTTCTAGGAGATGTGGCCTTCGGGGAAGGTGACTTGGCTTTAGGAGTTTCATTTCTAGGAGATGTGGCCTTCGGGGAAGGTGTCTTGGCTTTTGGAGTTTGATTTCTAGGAGATGTGGCTCTAGGTGAGGGCGTCTTGGCTTTAGGAGTTTGATTTCTAGGAGATGTGGCCTTCGGGGAAGGTGTCTTGGCTTTTGGAGTTTGATTTCTAGGAGATGTGGCTCTAGGTGAGGGCGTCTTGGCTTTAGGAGTTTGATTTCTAGGAGATGTGGCCTTCGGGGAAGGGGACTTGGCTTTAGGTGACTTTTTTGCAGGCGAGGAAGCTTTGGGAGAAGGTGATCTAGATTTCTTTCCAGGAGACGCGGCAGATTTTTTTGGATGTTCTTCTTCATTCACCTGAAAGAAGCAAGGTAAATTTTATCAAGGTGATCTGAGGTATAACTCACTCTCTCTCTGCATCACCATCTTCAACTCACCCTGAGCAGGCCGATGACAGAGGCTCGTCTGAGCAGGGACTGTTGGGGTTTGAGGAGACACAGGCTTCTCCGTGGCGTGGCACCCCTACGTAAGGGAGAGTCAGGAGGCAGCTTTTTGTCAAATAACTCAGGGCTCAGGTAACCGCCAAAGGACACACGCTTCTTCTTCTTCTTCGGTGTGAGCAAGTCTGACCCAAGTTCTCCACTTTTACGTTTTGTTGACATTCTTTTTACTAAAGATTGGAGGGGGGAAAAAGACAGAAAAGAAAATGAAAGCTCATGTGTGAGTAGGGCTGCAATGACAACAAAAATTTGTCGATGTGAAAATTGAATCGTCGGCCGCTTTATGCTCATCTGTAACTGCAGTTCACAACGGGACGTGCTGCGGATAGTATCACTTGCTTTACATCCCAGAAGAACGTGTGAATTGTGGCGGAACAAAAGGGACGAAGAGGCTCGGACCCAAAGTTTGGGAACATTTAACTGAAATAAACCAGCGAAACACAAACTGTGTTTGTCTCAACTCTCATTCCATGGCAGCACCACAGCGAAAAAAACATCTGAAACAACGACACCCTGCAGCCGCTGGGTCAAATCGTAGCGCAAAGGAACAAGTACAGTTGATGCCTCGTGTTTAGCGAACTGTAACAATCTACTCCATCCTTGTTTTCATTGTCGTTCTTCCAGAACGTTACAACATGGGGAACCTTCACAGGTGTGAAGAATTAAGCAAGTTAGGTTAAACAGAACAGAAGTTCAAATCAGGAGTTTCAAGATAAACATGATAATCATGACTAATCGAAAAAAATAATCGATAGTTTAGCCGACAACAAAACTAACTGTTAGTTGCAGCCCTGTATGTGAGTAATAACTGAAACGGGATCCCAGTTGCAGCCTTTTCCAACCTTACCTGGTGACGTCTTCTGCTCTGCTGCGTTTGCCGTCGTCACGTCCTCCTGCTCCTCAGTAACCACGGGTTTCCCCGGCGTGGCCTCCTTGCTCCTCCTCCTCAGAGGTGACTTTGGTGTCTGGCAAGCGACCTGCTCGATAACCTCGTCCACAGTGAACCTCTGTGGAGCCTGGGACGGACTCGCTCCGGCCGTATCCACGGCGCGGACCAGGGACGACCTCCTCTGCTTCTTAACAGACTTTGGGGTCACGCCGCTTGTCCCCTTGGTCTCCACATTAGTTTCATGAGCTCCGGAAGTGACTGCGGCAGCTTTTTCTCCAGTCTCCCCAACTGCTGAGGGTTTTGGTGTACAAAACCTTGAGGAAGCTAGCTGCAGCTTACTGCTGGAAGGCCTGCGAGGAGTCTTGACATCCAGAGACTTTTTGATCATTTGATAAAGGTCACTGAAGGGGGAGGTGGTTTTGCTTTGCAGCAGGCTGCCATCCTCCTTTGAGTCCACCTCCATGGTTTTCTCCAGGGATCGCTGAATGTTGTCCTGGTTGGTTCCATCTTTGAGATGAGGGTCTGAGTGTACAAATCAATACATCTGTCCTTTAATGTCACAGATTTTACAGCTTTTTTTGTCTGATGTGTTCACATGTTTCAAACAGCATATGACACACCTCATGTTAAGACAGATGAGTCAAAATGAACATTTTCTCACCTGTGGACACTTCTAAGATTCTTTTGTCTGTAGTTCCTCCTGCGACAGTGTCTCCCAAATGCTGGTCTTGGATGTTCTAAGCATACAATTTATCTTTTAAATAACAGCACTTTTTCCAATTCCATTTTAGCTCTAATAAATAACAGTGAAATTACTTTGGGTGTTTCCGCAGTGGTTTCTCGTTTAGAGGCCTTCTTTGGAGTTGGTGCTGGAGGGTACTCAAACCTGAAATTACAAACAACACAGAAAACTATTTAACTGCAAAGTCCACTTGAGAATCTATTAATAATACGAATATTAATTATACATTATATTTGGCACTTTTGGCACAGATTTTGAGATTAAAGATTAGATAGAATATATTAAAGAACATGAAAAAGCTATCTAGCATCATTTCATGGACCATTCATTGAGTAGCTCTACTTCTATTTCTATTCATTGAGTATTTCTAAAATTCCCCAGCGTAAGTTCTCATGGAAAGTTTCCAGAAATTTACCCATCCATTGCAAGCCTATGCATGTGTTAAATGTGCATTTACACAGATTTTATTTTGTGCACGGTGAGCAGTGTTGCCAACTCCCCAGCATCGGAAGTCGCTATTGGCCCGCCCAGAAGTAGCTAAAAGTCGCTAGACGAGCGAGCGGTCCAATCCAAACGTAAGAGCGGGGGGGAAGCGACAGTCCACGCTGTTCTCAACTCCACCCCCGCCCCTCACTGCCTGTGTCTCTCTTCCACTGCCCCTCTCTGTCTCTTACCTGAACGGGGAAAGAGAGGAAACGGCGCAATTATTTTTTTTCCCCCTCCCGCGATCTTGGAGCCTCTGACCACCAAAAAAAGTCGCTAGATTTGTCGCTAGTCGCTTTTGTCTAATTTTCTCGCTAGGGGGGTCCAGAAAGTAGCTAAAAATATCGACAAAGTCACTAAGTTGGCAACACTGACGGTGAGATGGGAAATACTACCCATGAGACTGTCCAAGCGCTTCAGTAAATGGAAAAATGTCACAGTGAGAATGGACGAGAAGTGCTAAAAGACCAGAAGAACATGTCATAAACAGTCACAACATACCTAAAAGAACGATCGATAATGGTTATCACATCTCCGTGCTTCAAACGCTCAGACTGCTGTAAAGCCTCTCCGTTGACACGGGTCGGATTCACAGAGCTCAAATTCGTCAAAATAACCTACAGGACACACACAAACACATCAAAAAAGCAGGTTTCTCACACAGTCACATCATCATTGATATACTGTACATGATAAACACATATAATGATGATGTGTTAATAGAATATACATGTGCAATGTGCAATACACTATGACATCAAGGTGTGCATGTGTCTGTGTTACCTCTTTGTTTTCATTTAAATCAATTTTGCAATGCTCCTTGGAGACTTGAGGAAGCTGAATACGAATATCACAGTCAGGCTTCCTGTGAGATCACAAACAGCCAGTCGACGTAACATTAGAAACATGAGAAAAGATGACAGGATTATACGCAAATAGTGTCTGGAGTAATTCAAACAGTTCACAGAATCTCAGCACACCAATCTGCATTCACACTATGTCCACGTCGTGACGTCAAAGACACAAGGCCCCTCCTCCAAAGTCTTCGACACGCGGCTTTGACTTTTACACATCTTTATATTTTTGGACACATGTTTTAACGGTAAGGGGGGAAAGCATTAACCATTCCCATAACCTGCAAGACTAGATTTATTTCCACAACGTGCCGCTGACATTGCAAATAAAACGATGCATTCGATTAATCTCACCTTCCAAACATGCACGACGCCGTCAGAGGGAATTCGGTCCCATCGCCTCCACTCCTCTTCAGCACGACTATTTTTCCATGTAAAGGCATTCTGGTACTGTTACCTGGATATTTAGCAAACAAGACTAAATTACAGAGAGCGCGAGCTACCTGACATTCTCAAGCTAACGTTAGCTAACAGAAGCCCACGGTGACGTTTAGTCTCGACTATCAGTCAGTTGTGGCATTAAATTATACAACTAAGACTATTGACTAGTCACACGAGTATTATTTCGACATTACATTGTCTTGGCAGTCATACACCTGAGTGGACATCGGTGATTATACTAGAGACGTTAAATTCCGCATGTTCGAATCATCTCCTAGTGACCGCAAAACTAACATATCCACAATTTAAAGACCGGAACTTTACCTGTAAGTCCGTTCAACAACGAAGTGATTTCTCACAACCCATATACCTCAACGGGATTGTAGAATGCTTTCCGCTACAAAGTTAATATCTTCAAACTACGTGTAAAAGTACATCCTACTATCCCTGACTGTAACGTTTAATGGGTTGCTAACGGAAGCTAGCTAACATACACATACAGCCGCCGCGTCCCTTTACCACTACAAGAGGCTGTGATATCACTCCGCCGAATTGTACATATTGATTAAATCCTCACACGACTATATAGCGAAGATGAAAAATGTAGTAAAGTACAATCAGAATTCCTTACACTGAGAATAAAAATCTATTTTTAGTGGTCTGACACTTGACGTTCATGGAGGAGAAAGGAACTATAATGTTTACGAATTTGGCGGAAGACCACTTCGGTGACGGGAAGTGCATTTGAAATAGTTTGAAATCCCGCGCGCAGGACTGTGATTGGTTGGTATGTTTGGCTGTCAGGAAGAGGGAGTGGAACGTGACGTTGAATCTACCCTCCCCGGAACTTCTTCATTGAATTTCATCAACCACAGTGACCGTGAAGGGGATTACACATGTTATTTCTATTTGTTTTAGCTAGAATGTGTGAAAGAGCTTTACAAATTTTATGCTTTCAAAGCTGAATTCATTTTTTTTTTATTTTTACTTTAAACTCAGGATTTTAAGTTAACCTGTTTTCTGTTCTCATGTTTTATGTTTTTGTGTTTTTTTTGTTTTTGTGGGGGTGAGGAGGCTTGATATTTATTTAATTAAAAAATATTCATTTTCTTCAATATCTTTCAGGTCATTGGATCTTGAGACTTAAAACAAACAAAGGTGGGCATGACAGAAACAAAGTGAGTAAGTAAGTGTGTGTGTGTGTGTGTGTGTGTGTGTGTGTGTGTGTGTGTGTGTGTGTGTGTGTGTGTGTGTGTGTGTGTGTGTGAATGAGAGAGAGAGAGAGAAAGATGGAGGGAGTGTGTTTTGTGTAGTTGCTGCTGGTGGGAGTGATTATATGTCTGCATGG
>CAAKHB010002751.1:0-10810 GCA_901007665.1 Aeoliscus strigatus
GAAGGCGTTCGACCGTGTCCCTCGTGGCATCCTGTGGGAGGTACTGCTAGAGTATGGGATCGGGGGCCCTTTGCGAAGGGCTGTACGATCTCTATATGCCGGGAGTAGGAGCTTGGTTCGTATTGCCGGCAGTAAGTCGGACGTGTTCCCGGTGCATGTTGGTCTCAGGCAGGGCTGCCCTTTGTCACCGGTTCTGTTCTTTATTTTCATGGACAGAATTTCTAGACGCAGCCAGGGACCAGAGGGGGTCCTGTTCGGGAGCCACCGGATGTCATCTCTGCTTTTTGCGGATGATGTTGTCCTGTTGGCGCCTTTGAGCCAGGACCTTCAGCATGCGCTGGGGCGGTTCGCAGCCGAGTGTGAAGCGGTTGGGGTGAGAATCAGCACCTCCAAGTCCAAGGTCATGGTTCTCGACCGGAAAAAGGCGGCTTGCCCCCTCCAGGTTGGAGGAGAGTCCTTGCCTCAAGTGGAGGAGTTTAAGTATCTTGGGGTCGTGTTCACAAGTGAGGGAAGAAGGGAGCGTGAGATTGACAGGCGGATCGGTGCAGCGGCCGCAGTAATGCGGTCTCTGTACCGGTCCGTCATGGTGAAGAAGGAGCTGAGCCGAAAGGCGAAGCTCTCGATCTACCGGTCAGTCTACGTTCCTACCCTCACCTATGGTCATGAACTCTGGATCATGACCGACAGAATAAGGTGGTCTCGGATACAAGCGGCTGAAATGACTTTCCTCCGCAAGGTGGCGGGGCGCTCCCTTAGAGATAGGGTGAGGAGCTCTGTCACCCGGGAGGAGCTCAGAGTAGAGCCGCTGCTCCTCCACATCGAGAGGAGCCAGCTGAGGTGGCTCGGGCATCTGTATCGGATGCCCCCTGGACGCCTTCCGAGGGAGGTGTTCCAGGCATGCCCCACCGGGAGGAGACCCCGGGGAAGACCCAGGACACGCTGGAGCGACTATGCCGCTTGGCTGGCTTGGGAACGCCTTGGGGTCCCCCCGGAAGAACTAGAGGAGGTGGCTGGGGAGAGGGAAGTCTGGGTGTCCCTGCTTGGGCTGCTGCCCCCGCGACCCGGCCCCGAATAAGCGGAAGTTGATGGATGGATGGAGCTTCAAACAGTCAAGTTTAGACAACAAGGTGTCGGATCAGCTCCTGGGACGAGGCCCCTCGTTTCTCAACTGATCCTGCAATCACCTTTGGGGCAGTTGTAGCTTGAGATCCACATTTCATCCCAGATTGGATGACAAGGAGCAGCACTTTTCTCCCACAATATTTATGAAGGCACCCACCCCTCAACTGAAAACTGGTACATAGAAAGAAGACAGAAGGGTTCTGTTGTATCACTGTTTGTCTTTGAAGCTGGAGACGTTGGACAAAGTCAAGATACAAGCAGGACAGAGACAGAGAGAGAAAAGAGAACATGGGAAAGAGATTGTATGGGGGGAAAAAAAACAATAAATAAAAAAATAAATAAAGACAAATAAGACAGTGAACGGCAGAAAGAAGGAGTGCATGTCCATCCTGGCTGAGGAGTACCAATTCAGATAGCACCGGCAACTTCTGATTCACAGATAACCTCCTTATCTTCTCCACTGGGATTCATCTGTAGTGACTCACTGCTGCTCAGCCTGGGTGCCTGATTGCACGTGCGTACACACACACACACACACGTCAGACGCATACTGTCCACACATACACATCAATGAATGGGATAAGAGTTACAAACAGTTGAGATTCAGCCTAGATTGGCACTATTGGCAGACACAGACACACACACACACACACACACACACACACACACACAACGGGTCTGGCTGACGACCCAGGGGATGGGAAACATTGCATTTAAACACTTAACAGAGCAACTGGATGTCTTAATATATGTGACACTCGGCTTTCTCCATCCTACTTCTGCCGTTACAGATACTGCAGATGTTTCCACTAATGGATCAAAAGAAAAATGGGGCCTTAAAAGTGGCTGTTGCTCCGACAGGGCGGTGTGTCCCCAGGAGATAATTGTAAGACATATTCCATGTCTGGTGATTTTATCACATGCTATTTATTTTTCTAGGCCATTGAAAATGTTGTCACCAAATGTAGCGATTCAATATATAACATTAAACACCACATGTTTCATTATATTTCCATTGGCTGTCACCATGAGGTGCTCAACTGTCAGCACATTTAATTCTATGGGAGGAAGTTCAGGAAAGTTTTATATACAGCGGTGTTTTATATTGCTGTCAATCATGCATCATGATAAAACATCACTCAGGTTTCCTGTCTGGTCACATGTTACATGTTCCAAGGAACAGGAATTAGGACGGAGTGGGGATGAAAGAACTCCGGCTGTCTTTAGGGTAAACTTGGTACATTATGCTGCTTTAAAATAATTTGACATGTGGAGTCAATGGTTCTATATGTTCGGCGTCCCTAAAAGTCTCCAACCTGTTGTGCCAACATAAAAGTTTGCTGTACACGTTTGTTTGCCGGTGGTAGGATCTTAAATCGAGTGGCGGGTCTACGCGTTAACTCAGTAGTGGTGGATAGCTCAGACCAGCACTGTGCTACCATGTTGTACCTCAAGAGCTGCCAGTGAGTCACTCGTCTGCATGGCTTTTCACCCGGTGGCAGAACCCTACTGTGGCTTTAAATACCATACAAGACATGTACTGTGCTGTAGTGAGAGAGAGAGAGAGTTAAACTATTTGCCAGAGGTTATTAATGACTCACCCATATGCATGTGCCGGACAATTAACCATGCACAGGTGAACGTAACCGATAGGCGTCTCGCTTTCTTTGCGGGAAATCGAATGGACACCGATAACATCAATGACATCCCCCCAAACACACACACACACATTCATTCTGTGTTCCCCTCAGTTATCAAACTATCGCCAAAATTTGCTTGCCATCTATCGAGGTGGGAAAAGAGAGGGAGGCCAGACGAGAAGAGAGGAAAGAGCCTAATTACGTTAGCCTGTTCCACTGTCAGGTCATTAATAAAACCAAGTTATCTGTCGGTGACGCCCAGCCAGGAGCTTCCCACAGCCACATGTTACGCTTATCTTCTATAAAATATTTGGGATTTTCTCCTCTAGAAAATAATTCAAGATTTTTGTCTGGGTTGGATATTTATTTAAAAAAAACCCACAGACTATGCAGGGGATATTCATGGTATAATGGAAAAGTCCCCCTAAGTGTGTCTGTATGTCTATGTCTATGTGTGTGTGCTCCAGCTGGATAAATGTGCTAGAATTACACTGGTCCTGGCTTCATAAACACTGATGGATCTGGGCAACCTGCGAATGCCGATAAGGACTGTGGAAAAATCACTGGGGCAGCGTTTTACTATTGGCCAATGTATATTTAAAAAGGAAGATATATGCTATAGGTTACATAAGCATTACTTATTCCTCGTCCACATACATCAGTGACAAGCAAAATGAATAATGTGTTCTAATAATAACAGTCCGTCAGACTGTAGCTATGCATATTTCCCACAGCGTAACCTTTCTGGCTTCTTCTCTCGGGATGTGGTAGGTAGAAAGCACCGAACGGGTGTTGTAAATCAGGTTGGAAACACGATGCAACGCTGGCAAGATTTATCAGACAGAGTGTATTTCCGTGTGATTCTACCAGTTCAGCGAGCTGGCTTGAGTTTCCAAATATGTCCGTATATATGTGTGTGTGTGTGTGTGTGTGTGTGTGCGCTTCAGATTTGTATGCTGTTTCTCGAGCTTTCAGATACATTGATAACACTCATCCATTAACTTCATCTCCCGCCACTGATGACAGATCATTTCCAGCCACTTTGAAACCGGAGCTCCCTCAGCTGTGAACAGATCTCTGATCACACAGGAGCCACATTCAGCTGGAAACCGAGTCTCTGGACAACTGAAATATGGATCATAAAAGATGCACTTCATCCTGTCCAAAGCATTCCACTGTAATTCAACAACGGGAACAGGTGTCTTCTTTTGTTCCCTGAGCAAACAATGGTAGAAGTGTATTCAGTCTGCATACTGCTGTTCGACATGTAGATGTAAATCAACAGAAACGAGACATTTAAACTACATTGACAAATGTGATGTTTCTGAATGTCATTTAAATGGCTTGAAAAGGCCTGATTGCTTTTTTAAATAGCTCAATAAATATGTTCACCACATCTCAAATAACATAATATCCCACCAAAAACTGAAGGTGTTCTATCCTCGTGGTTGGACTCACAGAGTAAAAGCACTTTTGAGATTAAGCATTAAGAGATTAAACTGTGAAGTTTATAAAATATATCAATCTTTTAAATCTCTTCTTAAAACTCACATTTCTTTTTTTTTCATTCTAGTTGGGTTTTCTTCTTTGTAAATATTTTCTTTCCATTTTATGACGGGAGATGAGGCATTCCGGCTACCAGTAATAAATGTGTCAGTGTATGTCTGGTTATGTAAAAAATGTATGTAAAAGTGAAAATGGATTGATGTGTGTGACAAAGTTTGCTCTAGAAGGTCGGTTGGCCACATCCAAGTTGAAAATGTTCCAAAAGTCCCCTGCTCAACACTTAGTGCAGGGTTGGATGACAAAGAACATGTTTTATACATCAAAATTGCATATGCTCTCTATTTATCTTTCGATGGCCCTGTGGATAGAGTCAACATCATTGCTGACGTTTGCTGAGTTTGATTGAACCCCCCCACACACACACACACACATATATAATCCACCCCCCATGATTCAGGGTCAGCCATGCCCATCTCCTCTGCTCTGCATTTAGGACTCATGAATAAGTAATGACATCTCTCATCACCTCAGAGCACTGACAGTCAGGCCCAGAGCTTTCATCTGCTCCAGCCCATGTTCAATGTTAATGTTTTTCTTCCTCCCTGATCATGTGACAGACAAGCAGCTGACCCAAAACCACCATAAACAGTAGCAGCCTTTAAGTACACGATGAAACAGAAACATCCAGCACTTGATTTTCATTTCTAGTGATTACTTTAACAGCACGTTTAAAAGCAAGTTGTTTTTAAACCCCACAACCAACATTAAGAGTGACAAAATGGAAATGACTTTCAAACAGCAACAAAATCAACGGGAAAAATTGGAATCAGTGAGAGGTAAAACATCAATGAAGGAAAATGCTTCGAAGAGTGAGGTTGTTCTCAGGGCAGCAAAAACAAACACAGATACTGAAGATTCAATAAAGGTACAAAGGCAACAACTCTGTATTTACATGTTCATTGACTATTTCAGTCACTATTTTCAGTTTTTTTATGGCCCACAGAGATAATATATGTAATGAAATGACCCCGTTCACTCGTGGGACAACAGAGCATCTAAAGATGGTGACTAGAGGGTCACCAATTAGCCAGTCAGATGAATACTACAACGGATGGTTCCAAGTTGTAGAGTTAATGATGACTAAGTTACAATTTACCATTACCAATAGCAAATCTGTCAACTACCATCAGTTTCCCCCATCTAAAGGATGTTTTGTGCAGGAATACCCTCTTTTTGACATTTATTCGTTAAATGCCAGTGTAATTCTCCAAAGCACATATCCACAGATGTTGGAAATTAGATAGATTTTCACAGTAAAATGATTTTTCTTAATGGGCAGCAATGCATTTTTCCCATAATGAAGTAGTGACAGAGGTTATTTCCCATCCATAACTGGTACAGATGTGATTGCATACCACAGCAATTAACCAACATCAGTTTATAATTGTTTGTATAAGGGTAGTTGGATTATCGGATAGTATTCGCTTGAGGATGAGTATGTTTTTTTTTTTAATATTCACTGATAACAACCAATAATACAACTCCCCCAAACACAATCACACACACACACACACGTGTATTAATTTGCCCGTCTCTTTGGCCATCGTTAGCGAGGTCGGACACTCCGTCGCCACCAGCCCATATTCACTGTTGCATATTCATTTCATGTTAAACTGATAGATTACGTTATCCCTGGCTCAAAATCAATCGTGGCTTGATATTCTGTCTTCCTTTACACTGGACCGCCGTCCCAAAGACAGAGAGAGAGAGAGGGAGACTGAGAGAGAATGCATTGAGACGCTGATAAGGCTCAGTCCCATTATATGTCATTTTAAACAAAGAAGCAAAGCAGCCTGTGGAGACTCCCTATCAGCTATTAAACAGAGACGGAGCATGCAGCCTGAGATTGATGATTAGCATTTTCTCCTGGTAGAATAAAGATGCCGGCTTGGACTTGCGATAACCAGAGACAGTAGAAAAAAATGCCGCCCCCTTCTCTATTCCTCTCAGTTTTCTTTTGGTATGTTTTGTCTTTCTGCTTTGTACCCATAATACCCACATGTTTAGAATACTATTTCTATTTTCTCGACTTTCCCTCGCTTCTTCTCTCCAGCCCCACCACCCCACTCGGTGCTTCTCTCCTGACCCCTGTCTTTACAACAGCAAATAAATGCACAGGCCATGTCCTTTTTGTCTTGCGTCCTTGTGTAATCTGGACAACATGGGATGCATGTTAGGAATGGAAAACATGGAATCCCTTATGTCACAGCTGTAAGACCTCAGCAGATATACAGCAGAATGACAGCTGGCTAATAGGGGGGATTTAAGGAAGAGTTTGATAGAAGCGTGTAGGGTCATTCTTGTCTTTGCTGCAAGGACAATGTCAAGTATTGTGCTGAGACATTTTTAACACCATGTAAGGGCTGGGCCACAGCTGGGTTTTAGATGAGAAGGACAAATATTGTGGGCTGGTAAATGTGTCGCATCAACAAATGTATGTGTTACGGGTAATATGAAAAAACGGGAAGCATGCAGATTACCCAGGTTGGGGTTAGGGTGAGGGTTAGTGCTAGCTAACGGATTGTTAGCTCTCCTTGGTATTTAGCAACCTCACTATCAAAGTAGATAGAAGTTATCAAAGTAGCTAGCTGTGATAACGTTGATAGCGTTAGCTAGCTGGCTCGCTAGCCATAGTAGCTTTGCTGATTTTACAGCTATATTACTCGTTTTTTCACATTACACGTAACATATATATATAAAATATTTGAGATGGATTTGATGAATGATGTTTCATGACAACAATTTATCACCCTGTGTCACGTTACTGACCTTCATGGGAAACTTGTAACTAACTATACAATAACCTTGTAATCTGCCATGATGTCTGTCTGCGCATGCTCTTAGACCTATGTCATGGCAAACCACGATATATACACAGGTATTCTAATAAGACAGTCTCACAGCAATTCTCTCTCTCTCTCTGTGTGTTTAGTTTACATCGTTACTGCATGACTCAAACCCCCTTTTCTCTCCTGAAGTCTCAGTGCTTTCTAGTCTGGGATCTCTCCTGTTCCTGGACCTGATGGATTCCTGATCTGCCTGTACGGAGTTCCTCCGGCTGTCATGAACTGTTAGATGGTGGATGTGCTTCCTCATCCGGCTTGCTGGACTATTAGAGACTTCTAGAATCTCATGTACGAAACAGCCAGAAGCAAAAAAATTGCTCCTCTTTAAAATTTCTTTCAACCAACTATCTCCTCCAGTGTCACGCGTGCCTGTTCTTACAGGATTTGTTGGGTCCGCTTAGGTTTGGTCCTAAGTTGGACCTACTCAACCTGATCCTTGAAAATGTTTGTGGAAATTACTTTTGGTCATCATAACCATGGACAGCACTATATAAACCTTGTTTTTGTTCATTGTTATTAGTAGTGGTACTGTTGTTGTTGTTGTTTTTGTTGTTGTTATTGTAATAAGAGTAGTATTTGGGGCTGACCTAAGTGATATGCTTGTACAAATTGGGTTTAATGCACTGAAGAATGCACATATACATACAGGAAGGAGAGATGCGCACAAATTTAGATATTCACACTCTGGCTCACCGTTTTGCATCGTGGTCCCCAGCAGTGTTTTCTTGAGGTGGTCCAAAGAACATCACTAGAGCTCCCCCATTTGTCCGCATCTAGTACTGCAGCCATTGTTTGTACTCGATAGAAATTGAGAATGCAGAATGCATGAAAATGTGATTTAAAAAGATGTATTGAAAAAAAAATCAATGTAGAAATGTATGCATAATATAATATAGTGTGTGTGTGTGTATATATATATATATATATCATTGATTTCCATCTTATATGTATATGTATAGTTAAAGTTATAGAGTTATATAGATAGATAGATAGATGACAAACACATAAGGGTTAAAACAAAACCAATATAAGTTGATTTGGACAGTAAAAACAATCATAGCCAACATGACACACAAGTGTGTAAAAAGCCAAAGAGAAAAGGGTTTTAGAGACATTTTAAAAGCACGGCGCGAACTGGCCTGCCTGATGTGCAATGGCAACACATTCCATACGGCTACACTGACCCATAGAAGAATAATGCATCAACATATTAGACTTTATCAGGATGATTTATACCAGTAGGCACATCAAGTATATCATAAAGGCAAAAGAAAATATAAAAAAGTGAGGGCATCTTCCTATAAAGTCAATCCATTGTGGGAAACTTTAGTAAGCAGTTGTCTGCTTGTCTGAGGAAAAGTAGTAGACAGTCAGTGGTTCACAATCTCCATCCACATTTTCCCAGAGCACAGCATGAGAAATGGCTGAAGTGCAGCCATACTCTCTCTTCACAAGGCTGTCAACATGTACGCTGGGATTTTAGCCGGGGCAGGAGAGCAAAATCCAATTGCTTTGATCGGTTTGTCATCACCATAGATGGTCAATTAGACTAAACATTTCCTGTCGTACAGAAACAGAGAGAGTGCAAGGGAGACAAGACATATGTTCCTATGTTGATAGATGTGGAGACATGGTGGTGGAACCCCCCCCCTGCCCTTTTTGGAACCACACAGTCTTCACATAACATGAATGATTCTGACAGAATGTACCTTTTAATCATTTTCACCTGAATTATTTATCGATCTTTTTATTGAATGCATGTTGTTGTTGTTGTTTGTGTTTTTTTAGCAGCTGATCACTGTTGAATTTCCTGGGATGAATAAAGTTCATCTAAGTCTAAGTCATAGAAGTAGGAAGTAGAAAACACTTGCATACTTTTTTTGTTAGTGATTTTGCTTTGATATGTAATATTAAAAGGATGAGAGGAAACTGGGAATCAGAGGCCAGCAGTCTGTGCACGTCACATTTTAGTATCAGCTCAGCTCGCTTGGAACATCATCAAAGCAGGTACCAGCAAAACATCTGCTGACAGCTTATAACTGGTGCTGAACTGTCTCTGAACTGAGTCTGAACGGGCTCAACCGAGCACATTTCCGACGGATGAGGCAGAACTTACCAACTCGAGCAGCTGGTGTCCACTGTGTTTGAGTGACAAATGTGTCAAATGTGCCATAAATCTCCTGCTGAAATGACCAAAACCCTCTCACCAATGCACCACACGGGCTCTATGCTGGCAAACGAAAAAAACGCCGCAGATTAGGACGACACATTTCAGAGCCCACTCTTTGGTACGGTCTTCTTCCGAAAGGAGCTCACATGTTGTAAGACATGTGGGCAGATGAGGTGATGGCTGGGCCTTTTAGTGAAACGCATCAAAGCCAAATCATATACATAATGGATTGTTCCCACTGAATAATGAAGCACAACACCTGGCACACTGAAACACCAGGATGTTGTTTCATACTCCAGAAACAACAGTGGCGCGTGCTAAAACATCTGGGTATCATGGTCGTTTGAGGCGAGATCTGGTGAGCAGCATTGCAGTTTAAAAGCACTGATGAACAGATTTTTGATCTGCAGCCGTATTGATGAACACAGACTGAAGCTTTTGTCGTTCAGCTGTGATTTCTCGTGCTCCTCGCACAGTCAACATCCCAGGGCCTTATCGTAGCTGAGGCAGCTCACTGTTTTCTGTCGACAAACACTCGACACTTGATCATAGCATGGGCGCGTGTGTATAAATGTGTGTGTGTGCCGCCCACTTGGGATCTGTCTTCCCTTCCTGCTCGCTATCATTCAGCCACATTCCAAAAAATTGACCTTTTCCAACCCCATTTATTCTACCTGCTCTATTCATTTTGATTCTTCTGTGACAGATCTGGAAAACATCGTGTGGACCTCTAAGCAGTCCAGTGTTTTCAAATTCCTGTCAAGTTTGGGGATAGTATGCAAAATATTTGTCATTTGTTCTGTACATCAGTCTCCCCCCCTGAGGGACTGACATTGTTTTCAAGATGGAAGGTTTCTATCAAACATTACCCTCCATAAGAGGGCACTCAGCAGCACTTACCGAGTCCCACACAAACACGCCTCTGTAATCCCTCTTTACACGTCCCCTTTGTAACACGCCTTTGTTTCTGCCTGTGTAAAATTACAGATGTACAGGTGTCCCATCAGCAAAGCGGCACTGACAGACAGGCATGCCAAGCACTTGTGTTTGCCACAAAGATCTTTCTTGTCTTACAACTGGCTGTCCTGCCCAACATGTGGCTTTGGTTACAAAACCCGCTCTTCCAGCAGGAGCCCCTTCATCTCCCCCAGGAACACAGAGGACGACGGAAGGTGCTTTCCAATATGAGCCGCAAAGTGGCTTCCGCTTTCAAAGGGCCGCGGATGTACATGGCTCATGGATTTCTGTGTTAGCGGTGAGATAGTGCGGCACCTGGAGAGGCCAGAAAGGAAGAAAGAGAAGAGAGATGGGAGGGTGTGTTTGTGTGTGTGTGTGTGTGTGTGTGTGTGTGTGTGTGTGTGTGTGTGTGTGTGTGTGTGTGTGTGTGCAGGAGCAGCGGCTGCTGATCATCCTCAGTAACTGTCAGTACCTGGAGCGACACACCTTCTTGAATCTGGCCGATCACT
>CAAKHB010002751.1:13793-23793 GCA_901007665.1 Aeoliscus strigatus
TGTTTCTTGTACATAAACACTCTCTTTCTCTTCTCTCTCTCTCTCTCTCTCACACACACACACACACACACACACACACACACACACACACACACACACACACACACACACACACATGCTAAGGAGAATTGCTCCTGTATCAGCAGAAACAATGAGGAGACACGGAGAGAGTCTCAACCTTTCACATATGTCCTGTTAGTATATTCAAAATATACACATTCTCATCCCTATAGTTTCCCATTTAGCCTATTATTTATATTGTTCAATAAGTTATTGAGTAAATGTGGTATATTTACATGTATGCAATATCTGTCACATATCAGAAAAAAGTTATTTTGGAAGCTTAATAAAGTACTCTTTCAGTTCTACTGATGGCAGATTTATTTTTCATACACATACATGATAAATATAATGTAGATTTTATACTTAGATCAGCACACTTTAATGCAGAACGTGCTTGAAACCGGTCCATTCTCTCTATAGAAATGTATACATAACATGTTCCGTGTGGAAATGCATGACAAGCCCACGGTGTTGTTTCCATTAGTAAATATTTTGGGTTCTTGCATCTAACCCGCATCATCATCCTGGAGATGAGGGATCGTTCTGCGCATGCGCCCTGACAGAATCGCGGCTCCGTTAGCATCCGAAGCTAGCGGGCTGCTCGGGGGACACGGTGTGGAGGAAGTGTGGAGGGAGGCGTCCTGCGCACTGTGCACTGTAAAATATCGGCTACTTCAAATAACCCCAGCTAATCCTTGAGCTAACCATTATCCCTTCATGCTCTCCGGGGAAGGAAGATAACGTTAATAAGCCCGCATTGACTGCCACCCCAATTAGCCGCCGTGCAAGACAGATTGAAGGAACTGCGTTGTGCCTGAAGAGATTCCGTTGTGAATAGTCAACGTTTTATCTGTAACATCGACGTTACTTGTAAGAATGAGGTTGCCGAGGAACAGAAAATGTGCGATGGAAGGAGATGGGAAGAAGATGGACCAAGCTCCTCCGTTCAGAAACCCCTTTGTACACGTCCTGAAATTCACCCCACTGGAAAAGGCAAAGGTACTGTTGATGTCTGCATGCACACCGAGTACGCATTGATTTATTTTCGTTTTCATAGTTTGCCGAACATGGACATTTAGCACCTCACACGGTGAGAGGCTGTCACCCTATTCTGGGGCAGTGTTTTTTCTCACCACCTTATTTCATGTATCTGGTCAGCTGAGCTAGTGTTAGCAACACAGCTAACACTAGCTACATACATGTTGCTTTCTGCTGGCGTTGTGTAAAAAAAAAAGCTGCATTAAAAGCCATTTTGACCTATAAATAGATGACAGATCCGCTGCGTGTATTTTGCACTGTGTCGCACCTGAATCCCCCACCAACAAGAAATCCAGTCATGTGCATGGCCGCCCGTCCAGGTTGGGCCTAGTTTGTTTCCCATCAACTATTGGATCAGCCATTTAAAAACAGAGAGCGGTAGTATGTCCACAGGTTTCTTGTGGAACATCTTTTGCTGTTTATTTCCAGTATTTCCAGGTATTTAACCCTGATTTAAATGTCTTCGTGCGGGGTTGATTAGCGCAGCCTTGTTGCATCTCAGCCAGCACGTGTGGATGAGAGGATGATCATGACAGTAATGTTTCCACCGATGACCTCAGTAGTTTCCCCATTCCTCAGCCACATCTATTTCCCAGTCTTGTTTTATGTTGATATTCGTTCTTCAGCCATCCATCTCTTTCAGGGTTTGTTGTACATTGGATTGGTTTGTAGACTGCTCGTTTATTTTGGTTCCACAGTGTTTAGTGTAATGACTTCAAGTGAAATTATTCAGCGTGTTTTTCATAAATATCTACACGTTTGTGTGGGTCCTCTCCGGTTACACCGATGTGTGAAATGTTCTGTCTTTCATGTGACCCTGCCGTTGGCCAGTTGACAACTGGATGAATGAATGAATGAGTTTATAAATTGTCTCCACACAATGAGCTAAATAGACATTAAAACAATTGATATTGTATGTACACGTCACATGGCAGGAAATTCCCGTGCCTCCATGCCTTTGTCCATTTGCTGAACTGCAGCATTGCAAAATGTACCTGCTTTCATTGATTATCATGAAATCGCTCAATCCTTCGTGTACTTTTAATACAGTTCTTTCATTGGCCACATGGCATTGTGTGCTTCTGGCCCTGTGTGTTGTGGTGAAGTACTTCGGTAAACAGAGGGAATCATGCAGTGATTGTTACTTACTGGTTAGTGTCGGATTGCATTGGCCGTCTAACTAGGTTGTAAATAAATATGTAGGTCTGAGTGCATATCACTCCTTAGAATAGAAGGAAGTATTTCCTGTTGGTTAGCGTTAATGTACTGTGTGAATTACCCCCAGTGAAGTTCCTGAGACATTTCATGACCTGACCGTCATCAAATACTAAACTCTACCAAGATGAATTTAATTACACAATGGTCCTGCTTGTAATTTATTAACAGCCAACATTTGTACTGTAAAATGTGTGGAATGGTGCAGAATGGGGACACAGCTTTCAGGTTTTTCAGTCTCATGGGTACGTTTGTGTCATGAATAGAGCAGCACAGCGACATGAGCGTATCTTCTTACCAGGAAGAATGATGACCTAGGGATGTTCACACGCACAAATCATTCCTCCTGGGTCTTCCTATACAGTCTCAGCAATGCACAGTGTACCTGTGCTGCTAAAGTAATACAAAATAGATTATAGAGAACTAATACAATGTGAATCACAGTTGGAGAATAATAAGCTTCTTCTTTAAGAATATTACCCTTTTTACAAGAGGTGAGCTCATTTTACACTGATGCAAGACCCACAGCAACTGTAGAGGCTCGTTCAGTATGAGACTATTTGAATGAACTCTACTGTAGTTTTCCCTTCTGTGACTTTTTTGTGTCATTGTCTGGGCAGCAGAACTTCGTTTTGCTCATATAAAATCTCAGGAACATCTTCAGGGCTGATTATTGAACACTTGAACAAGTGTTTGTGTAAGGGTGCATGTTTTGGACTGTATTTAGTGGAACTTTTGATTTCTGAGAATATAGTTCCATCTACCTATGATGAGTAATAGAACCTCCAAAAAACAGCAGATAGTATGTATTCTATGTATTCTCAAATGCAGGTGATGATTGATATGATGAACCTGAACTAATTGATCCACCAAGTCCATTAAATGTTACTGTTTTTTTTGTTATGAATTTCAGTGTGTCAGCCGGTATGTATATTGCCTTACATCCTATAAGGAAAACGGCTAAATTATCAGTCAAATTAATTGACAGTTTAGTACGGACCATCGTAGTTTACATTCCTGTGATTTTTTTTGTTGTTGTTGATTTACCCAAGACTGTTTTAACCTGGGCAATCCAGCAATTAGTTGATGTATGTTTTTATTTTGTTTATTTTTTGTTTTTTTAGGGGTGGAATTGCATTTGTTTTAGGTTAATGTGAAAACAAGTAGAGTGGACTTACATCTATCTTTGTCTGACCTGCATTCACAAGCCATTCCCATTTCAATGTTTAAAGTAGTTGAACGTGTGTAATATAAATATATATATATACACACACACACACACAATACAATAAAAACGCTTTTTGGTGCAGTGGAATGCGCTTAGAAACAATCTCTTATCTCAGGTCAAATTGCCTCTGCTTAAATTCTACGTGACATTTATGCATTCCCATGCTTTGCATCTAAATAAATATTTTAACAGTGTATTCTACAACGCCAAAAAAGGCAAATAGGTTCTGCTGTAGAGAAAGTACATGCATGGTTTATAACTGCACACCCCTTGTTAAGTGGTAAATGTGCAGAATATACATTTAATATCTTTTATTTATTACAAGAGCATGTTTGGATATATTACAGTTTTTTTTATAGAAATAAAAGGGTGAGATTGGAGGTTTGCGTGTTAACGGTGACGGTGGTTTCAGTGAGAGAATTCATTTTGACACAACCTCAGTCTACACTTAAAATACATCATATAATTATTGTCATTCCAATGTAGACTGTTTTTGTGCTCAGAATCGTGGAATATTAAAAAAACCCAAAAGCAATCACAGACTACCTGACTGTAAGTCCCATATTCACATTTCAATGTCTACAAAGTCTATCCAGTGATTATTGTTCTGTGTTGGTATGAAGCAACTGGAAACTGTTTGAATTGACTTCACTGCCATACGAGAACTCTCTCCTGATAAGATAAGTCCACATTCACTTCCCCCGGTAGTGCTTGTTATCAGCACAAATATTGACTTAAGATACACTTTGCGATCAGTGTCAACTCTATGTAATATTTACCATGGTAGTAAATGTGGGTCAGTGGAAGATTCAGGTCTTCTCTAAATATTCCATATTCCACTGATTGATCAAATGTTTGAGGTGTTTTTCAGTCTTTCTGAAAAACGCCATTTGGTCCATTTGTGAGTGTTTTATATCGCTGAGGTGAAAACCGGTAATGTACAGGACAGGTACTGGGGCGGTCAGCCTGGGTCTCCACTCCCATATTTAGTGCTCAGATTTAGCTTAATGAAGATTTTATGTTATGTCCAGTTGAGTGCTTCGCAATACTTCCAAAAACTATCTTACCTGAGGAGCTATATTTAGGAATGTCCTGTCCATTGATTGGAATCGGCTGGAAAGGATCTTTCATTTTGAGAAGTTACAAATGTCTGTATTTGTTTTGTTGTCACTTGCTCATTGCTCGTGTACATGTTCATACTCATAGAGGCTAAAGGGAACACCAGCAACTCTGAACCGCTCCAGAAATGTCACTCTGCGTAGCAGCGATGCAGACCTCTGCAGATGGACTTCTGGAATTTGTGCACTTGCGTGTGTGCTGAGAAAATACAACTGGCCTAAAGTGATTTGTGAGCAGACAAGTGGACGAAAATTATGCAGATCTTTTTTGAAGTTACTGTGGTAAAAATGTTCTCTTCACTCAGTTGCTGTTGCTTGACATGAACAAAGAAAAGCACAGATAACCGTAAACCACAGCAGCAGGCTTCAGTGCAGAATGATGCAGACAGAGAGACGTACAAGTATAATTGCACTGCAGCTCTTAAAAAAGAACACATCAAAAGTGGCCACTGCTTGATGACAAATAGATTTGGTTTTACTTCTGCAGTGCTGCACAATGTGAAAGTGACAGGAGGCACGGTCCTGAGACTGCTGAGATCTTAAATAAGATACTCATTCAAAATAGACCTGCTTTCATTGTTATTTTGGGCCACACCATTGATGAATTATAAGTAGGGATGTCCCAATCCATTTTTTTTGCCCCAGAGTCTGAGTCATTTGATTTTGAGATCAGTCGGTACCGAGGCCTGGTCCAAGTTTTAACACAGAGATCAGTGTTCCCCTGTGTTTTTTTTTTTCCTTCCATTTTAACCAACATAAAAAATTTAAGACAAGTGCAACACTGGTTTAAACCAAGTAAACAGAATGAAACCTCTTTGCAGCTTATCAGTGGTGTAGCCCAAAATAGCAATGTAACAATAAGCAAGGGCCAGGACATGTATCGTACAGCTCCAATTGTCTCAGACATTTCATAATTGTCTCTTCAGATCTCCCTAAAGTGTTTTTATTTAGTGTCAATTTGTACTAACTGCATTCCTGAATTGTTTGGAGCAAAGAAATCAAAAATTGAATGATTGTTGTCGTATAAGGGTGTGATGAGATCTCCTGCCACGAGATCGTGTGGGATTAAATCGTGACAATGTTGCACAGGACAGAAAGTGAACTAGAGGGACAGACAAGACGTGGACAATATGTGAGTGCTGACGTCACAGCGCATAAACAGTGTGGAACATGGAGGAGATTTAGATGTTGCTGCTCTGTGGATTTCTGTCAGAAAAAGAGCAAGAGAAGAGATGAAGCTGCAGGTGTCTGTCAGTCTCTGTCCAGCTCTGATAATAAACGTTGCAACCAGACAACAAAACCAAATGTCTGTGCTTCATTAATGGATCGCAGAGAGAAAGGAATAAACAATTGTATTGCTATCACCGGCAGAATGACCAGTAGACTCCTGTGTCAAACATAGCGCTTGGGACATCCCTCTGTCTGTAGGGACCGATCGGAGGACGTCCCTCTGTCTGTAGGGACCGATCGGAGGACGTCCCTCTGTCTGTGGTGACCGGTCAGAGGCACTCAGTCTGTTATCACTGACAGAGTATAGTACTCGGGTTCCATGTTTACTCATATTGTTTGCACTTTAAAAAAAGACATACAAAAGACATTTTATTGTATTTGCAGAGAGAAGTTCAAAAGCTCATGCTCAGGTCATGCATGGATGAAAGTTATAAAACATTTTTAAATGCCTCTGCCTTGTTTTGTGACTTTGTAAGTAAAAATCTCATTGTCCTGTCGTATATTTATAATGTGAAACTATGGTCTCGTCTCTAAATCTCACATGTCATGTGTTGTATCGTCACACCCTTGCCTTAGCTACATATTCATTGTGGATCGTGGTGGACAGATTGAAAACTCAATTCAGTTGGGTTTGTATCTTTAACCTATTTTTGTGTTTTCTTGAATCTTTTACAGATTGCATTCATGACAGTCACATTATTCCCCATCCGCCTACTCATAGCCGCATTCATGATGCTGCTGGCTTGGCCTTTTGCCTTCCTGGCTTCGGTAGGACGCTCTGAGACCACTGTTGAACCCCAGTGCCTCTGGAGGAGGTGGGTATGCTCACACTTGTCTGCTTTACTGACCACTTTCTGTTTCGGTTTTGTTGTTAAAATGTGAACTTCAAACTGCACGGAGGCATTTGGACCTCCAATCAGCTGGGGATTTTTGGATTAATCACCATTGTGAAAGTCTCAAATATTTAATGTTAAGAATTTGGTTACTCCCAATATCTCTCAAGACTTGTGATGTGATTTACGTCAGAGATGCGGAAGTAATTTAGCCGGCGATGTGGCAGTACGCTACCTGCATGTCAAATCCAGAATGTGAGAACCACCTCAGCCTGAAAAAGGTAGAGAGAAGCAATCTGTCAGAACGTTTTTCCACCAAATAAAGGTGAAGTCTGTGAAGCTCAGCTCTCATGCCACAGCAGCACTCCACCAGTGAACCAACAACTTACACAGACGTCCTGGAGCCGCTGGATCATCACGTAGCACAGAGAAGTTCACAAATAAGGTTGATACCACGTAGCTAGTTTTCAATTACATACTACTTTGTTAATTAACCATCAGCCTATGATGAAAGGACCTAATACGTTTGTGTGGTACGTCTGTCAGTCTGAAAATCATGGAAGAAGCTTGATTAGCGAACGCTACAACAGGGTAACTTCCACAGGTGTGAAGTATTAGCAAGTTAGGTTAGACACGTTGACACCATTTGCATGAATGGTTGAAATATGCAGCCTCACAAGTGATAAGGTATTTTCCCTCATATTTAGATTCAGACAGCTTACAGCTGGTCAAATAAGAAGGTAATCGAAGATTCACAACAAGTAAATATTATTTACTGCCCAATATACGAAATGATTGAAAGAATGAAATGGCTGCGGGTGAAAAGAGTTCCCTCAGTGGAGTGGTAGATCTGAGTTTGACACAAATTCTCAACTGAATACAGTGGATCTCATGAAATGTTGAATTTTGAACACCCTAGCTGAGTGAAGAGCCCTTGAAGGAGGCACTTACTGGAATTCAACGAGTGTAGTATCGCTACTCTATCACCCCTCGAGGGACAAAGTAGAGTTGGGAGACATGGTGGTGCAGGGCTAGCTGGATTTCATTGTCTGCTATGTGTGTCACACCCCCTCCTGGTGTGGGGTGAAGAAGTCCTGTGTTGAATATTGAATGGAAAAATGGCAATTACACCTGATAGGCGAGGATCCAAGTGGGTACACACAGGCATGCACACATACATACCAGGAGGGCAGCCACTGAACAGGACCCGAGGGAGCAGTTGGACGGTCCAGTTCTTACAAGAGCACTTCTGCTGTGAATGTTCAGGAATGAGGAAGTGCCATGCCTTCCTGGTATGGTTAGTCATGCAGTATGGCACAAAAACTACTAGTGAATATTGTCTGTAAGTACAAACTTACTGTTTTATTCTCCAACCTACACTGATGGTCACCAAATAGTTATGATATGCTGAACCTGCATAGAACCGGTGTCAAGAGTGGCAGGATGTTAGTGGAATCTTTGACATCAAAGCCTCAGTGAGCCTGAGCATGTAAGTGTCAGATCATCAGTGATGTGTGTGTCACAGGTACAACAAGGGTCTTCATCACTGCTTGATTTTGGATATTTTGTTATGTAATTCAAATAAAAGGGCCCCTGACACATGAATGATCTTGTTTTCAGACTGGTCGACATAATTCTGAAGATCATCATGCGGGTCATGTGGTTTGCGGGAGGTTTCCATTGGATGACTGTAAAAGGGCAGAGGGCGTTGCCTGCCGAAGCACCCATCATCACCCTGGCACCTCATTCTTCTTACTTTGATGCCATCCCAGTCACCATGACAATGGCCTCTATTGTCATGAAGGCGGAGAGCAAGGATATACCCCTGTGGGGCAGTGAGTACCAAGTCAACACGGCAGACACGTCTATAAATCAGTATCAGAGCACACAGTATGTTACACCTGGATTTATGCTTCTGTGTAGAAACGCCTCACAGCATGTGTCCTAGCCTGTGTCCTAGCCTGTGTCCTAGCCTGTGTCCCAGCCTGTGTCCCAGCCTGTGTCCCAGCCTGTGTCCCAGCCTGTGTCCCAGCCTGTGTCCCAGCCTGTGTCCCAGCCTGTGTCCCAGCCTGTGTCACAGCATGTGTCCTACCTGTGTCCTCCCTATGCTGCTGTGAGTGTCTATACTTGCGTCAGTCTGTCTGTATCTATCTGAATTGAATCCTGCCTCTGTGGTTAGATTTTTCCAATGATCAGAGTTCTACTGTTTACTTCAGTCGTCTGTCTAGGTCGGCGTCGTGCACAGAGGTGCACATCAGGCTGCGCTGTATCCTAAACCACACACAATGCATTGCAGAAGCATAAACTCATCTTAAGACACAAAACAAGTGAGCGCTACTTTGTATGTGTATCAGCATCTTTTCTTTTTTGTTTTCAACAACAATGCAGTATAAAATCTGTAGCAACAGTGTACCTGGAAATGCAGTTACTAACAGGAAAAGCATTTTCCGTGTTGTATTCCTGCAGTGTTGTAATACCTGATGGACAGATACATACATGAACACACTACACCTCGTCTTCAGATAATAATAAATTCAGATAATAAACAGCATCAAACATAGGACTTTAATTTGATAATGTAATTGCCACTGAGCCAATGAGGCTTCCCGTTTAATTTGGGCCAGTATTTGTCAGAAACAAAGACAAGAGGACTGATTTTTTTTGTTTTTACAAGTTGGGGTTGATTGTATCTTTGGTACAAATGAGTTTCATTCCAGTGGACTTCCTCTTGAAAATCTACACTAATCATACAGTTTTCTTCTCTGAGCAGTAAGCCTTCGTTATTTTATCCTTCCGTTCTTTTACTTTTCTGCCTACAAAGTCTTTCTCTCCAGTAAGTTTTTATTGACCAGCAGTATCAGCTGACAAATGTACTAATTACAAGACAGTCATACATTAAATTCTGACTGTGCATTATTTATCTGCGTGATGTTCCTTTAAAGATGGTGTTTTTAATCAAACGGTGGGACGTAAATAATGAACCCTTCTTCTTGCTGGCGGTCTGAAAAGTGAAGGGCATCTTCACCAGGCCGGTTAATTCTGACTCGTCCTGTTACGGCATTGAACCGGGCATCACTGCCCAGCCAAGCAAGTCGAATCCAGAAGAAGCTTTAGGAGCTAATCACGCAGTGACGTGTTTAGTGTCTCTCTCAGGGCACAAGTGAGAGTCCTAATCCCTTCCCATCAGCAGAGAGCTCACAGTTGGAATCAATCACTTCACACAACCTCCCTCTCAACTGTCTGGATCTCATGTCAGCCACATTGTAGACTTGTTC